>ONZH01004381.1:0-55201 GCA_900303285.1 Rhinella marina
AGTATTACGTACTCGTTAAGTGCTGTGCTCGGACGAGTATCTCGCCATGCTCGAGGAAATGGCATCTCCCGCATTTTGAATTTTTGGCGCCTATAAACTCAGCCAATCACAATCCAGGAGACTCTGCGGTACACCCAGCATCACATGGAGCCCTTACATGTCGATAGCAGGGGATGGCTGGCCTGATCAGGTGACCCTGGAATACACTAGTGACTGCCCGCGGTTCTCGGCTCAGATGCTGTCTGGATGTGGTTAGGGACAGAGCTGCTGCGTTTCAGGGAGAGTGTTAGGGCCTGGATTTAGTTCTCTGTTAGGCAGGAGTGATCTCAAAAGAACCCAACAGCCCTTCTAAGGGCTACAAGACATTTTTTTTTGTCTCCTGGCTGGGCTGGCTCGGTACTAGTAGTGCAGCTATCGCCATATATAAGCCTTTTTTTATTGTTTTAACTCAGTGATACAAATCCATTTCATACAGCAGTGTGGAACCATTCTGTGTGTCACAGTTCAGCTGTCCTCTCACCACAATCCGTATTTTATGTCCAGGTGACCCATACTGTACGTCACGTAATCAAATACGGTCTTTTGCTTTCACTGATACAGCTACATTACAAAAATCTCTGTGCGACATTTGTCTGAGTTGCAGTCAAAATAGCCACAGTCAGCAGGGGCTGAGTTTGCTCTCTGATAGTTTCTGCACGTCACGTTAAAAAAAATATATATATAAAAAAAATATATATAAAAAAAAATATTAAAAAACTCTTTTTTTGTTGTTTTATCTCAGTGATACAAATCCATTTCATACAGCTGTGTGGAACCATTCTGTGTGTCACAGTTCAGCTGTCCACTCACCACGAACCACACTCCGTATTTTCTGTCCAGGTGACACATTCTGTACGTCACTTAATTAAAAAAGGTCTTTTGCTCTCACTGAAACAGCTACATTACAAAAATCTCTGTGCGACATTTGTCTGGGTTGCACTTAAGCAGACCAAGTCTGCCTAATCTAATAGTTTCAGTGTGATTGCTCCATACTGCACGGTACGTAATAACATACGTAATTTAGCTCTAACTTATCCACCTATACACAAACCACAATCCGTATTTTCTGTCCAGGTGACACATTCTGTACGTCACTTAATTAAAAAAGGTCTTTTGCTCTCACTTATACAGCTACATTACAAAAATCTCTGTGCGACATTTGTCTGGGTTGCAGTCAAAATAGCCACAGTCAGCAGGGGCTAAATTTGCTCTCTGATAGTTTCTGCGCGTCAAGTTAAAAAAAAAAAAAAATTACAAAAAAAAAAAAAAAATAAAACAAATGTTTTTTTTGTTGTTTTATCTCAGTGATACAAATCCATTTCATACAGCTGTGTGGAACCATTCTGTGTGTCACAGTTCCGCTGTCCACTCACCACAAACCACAATCCGTATTTTCTGTCCAGGTGACACATTCTGTACGTCACTTAATTAAAAAAGGTCTTTTGCTCTCACTGACACAGCTACATTACAAAAATCTCTGTGCGACATTTGTCTGGGTTGCACTTAAGCAGACCAAGTCTGCCTAATCTAATAGTTTCAGTGTAATTGCTCCGTACTGCACGGTACGTAATAACATACATAATTTAGCTCTAACTTATCCACCTATATACAAACCACAATCCGTATATTTTCTGTCCAGGTGACGTAAACTGTACGTCACGAAATTAAAACAAGGTCTTTTGCTTTCACTGATACAGCTACATTACAAAAATCTCTGTGCAACATTTGTCTGGGTTGCACTTAAGCAGACCACGTCTGCCTAATCTAATAGTTTCAGTGTAATTGCTCCATACTGCACGGTACGTAATAACATACGTAATTTTGCTCTAACTTATCCACCTATATATTTTCTTGTTCAGATTGACCAAGTTTGTGGGTTTCAGTACAGCAGGCCCATTTATTTTTTTGTACATATAATACACTTATATACAGAAAATGTTGAACCCCAGGGCTAAGGGTCGAGGACGAGGGCGTGGGCATTCAATTACTGCAGGGGGCAGAGGCAGTGGTCCTGAGCAGGGTGAGACAGTACCTGCTGATGAGGGAGCAGAGGAACGCCGCAGAGCTACACTCCATAGCTTCATGTCTCAACTTACAGGGACACGTGGTAGAGGACTGTTGAAACCACAACAGTGCGAACAGGTGATGTCATGGATTGCGGACAATGCTTCAAGTGATTTGTCCATCAGTCAGTCTTCCACGCAGTCCACCCACGTTACCCAAGGGAGCACTCCTCTGGCTCCTCCACCTCAACCTCCTTCCCCCCAGTCTGCCCCCTCCCAGGAAAATTTGGAATGCGATCCGGCATTCTCTGAGGAACTGTTTTCTGGACCCTTCCCAGAGTCACAAACCCCTTCTCAGTTTGCTGCTGACCTCTTTCCCGATGCCCAAGTTTCCCAACTGTCGCAATCTGTGGGTGATGATGATGATGACAATGTTAACTTAGTGGAAGAAGTGTGTAAAGAGGTGTCGGACAATGAGGAGACACGGTTGTCAGACAGTGGTGAAGTTGTTGTCAGGGCAGGAAGTCCGAGGGGGGAGCAGACTGAGGAATTGGAGGATGACGAGGTGACTGACCCAAGCTGGGTTGATAAGCCGAGTGAAGACAGTTCTTCTGAGGCGGAGGCGAGTGCTGCACCAGAACAGGTTGGAAGAGGCAGTGGTGTGGCCAGAGGGAGAAGCAGGGCCAGAGCTGGTGCATCAGCAGCAACTGTTTCACGTAGTGAAGCTCCCGTGGCGAGGCCTAGATGTTTGCAAATCTGGAGGTTCTTTAAAGAAAGTGAGGATGACCGACGGACTGTGGTGTGCAACCTATGCCACCCCAGGATTAGCAGGGGTGCCACGACTACTAGCCTAACCACCACCAGCATGCGCAGGCATATGAGTGCTAAACACCCCTCTCAATGGAACCAAGGCCGTTCACCTCCTGCGGGTCACACCACTGCTCCTTCCCCTGTGTCACTCGCTGCCTCTTCTAGTCAACCCCCTGCCCAGGACCCTGGCACGAGCGCCTCCCGCCGGAAAACCACACCTTCGCCTCCACGATCCTCCACAGTGTCCACCAATGTGTCCCAGCGCAGCGTTCAGCTGTCTTTACAGCAGCCGCTATAGCGCAAGAGGAAATACAGTTCCACCCACCCACATGCCCAAGCCCTCAACGTCCACATCTCCAAATTGCTGAGCCTGGAGATGCTGCCCTATAGGCTGGTAGAGACCGAGGCCTTTCGCAATCTCATGGCGGTGGCTTCCCCTCGGTATTCGGTCCCCAGCCGCCACTATTTTTCCCGATGTGCCATCCCAGCCCTACACCAGCACGTGTCACAGAACATCATCCGTGCCCTGACCAACGCTGTTTCTGAGAAGGTCCACCTAACCACGGACACGTGGACAAGTGCTGCCGGGCAGGTACACTATATCTCACTGACGGCACATTGGGTTAACTTGGTTGAGGCTGGGACTGAGACTGACCCTGGGGCCGCTCATGTACTGCCCACACCGAGGATTGCGGGGCCTACCTCGGTCACGGTCTCTCAGACGTACTATGCCTCCTCCTCCACCTTCTCCTCTAAATTACCATCCGTGGGCATGGCGCCTTCAGTCGGTAGCTCTAGGCGCAGAAGCAGTGCCGTGGGTAATCGCCAGCAGGCGGTGCTCAAACTGCTGAGCTTAGGTGACAAAAGGCACACCGCCCAAGAGCTGTTACAGGGCATCACGACGCAAACCGATCTGTGGCTGGCACCGCTGAACCTCAAGCCAGGCATGTTTGTGTGTGACAACGGGCGTAACCTGGTGGCGACTCTGCAACTCGGCAGACTTCCACATGTGCCATGCCTTGCCCATGTGTTCAATCTCATAGTTCAGCGGTTCCTCAAGACATACCCCAATCTGTCTGATTTGCTCACCAAGTTGCGCCGCATCTGAGCGCATTTCCGCAAGTCGACCACAGATGCTGCCACTCTCAGGGCAGCGCTGCACCGCCTACAACTGCCCGTTCACCGACTGTTGTGCGACGTGCCCACAAGATGGAATTCGACATTAAACATGTTATCCAGAGTTTACCAGCAGCGCAGAGCGATTGTAGTCTGCCAGATGTCAACTTCCACCAGAACTGGTAGTCAGGTCACTCAGATTCCTGAAGTCTACAATGAGGAGTGGACGTGGATGTCTGATATCTGCCAGGTGTTGAGCAACTTTGAGGAGTCAACACAGATGGTCAGCGGCGATGCCACCATTATCAGCCTCACCATCCCGCTGCTTTGCCTGTTGAAAAACTCACTGCTCAGCATGAAGTTGGATGCTTTGCGCTTGTCACAAGAGACGGTGGAGGAAGATACGTCGCTTGATAGCCAGAGCACCCTCCGGTCTGTTTCTCAGCGCGTATCGGAGGAGGGGGATGAGGATGAGGAGGAAGAGGAGGAGAATGTCGGCGAGACTGAAGAGGGTACCAGTGCTCAGTCCTTCTTAACTCTTGAGCGTGTATGGGCTGAAGAGGAGGACTTGGAGGAGGAGGAGGAGGAAATGGAGAGTCAGGCCAGTGAGGAGAGGGAATTCTTGTCTGTTGATACTCTGGCGCACATGGCAGACTTCAAGTTAGGCTGCCTATCCCGTGACCCTTGCGTTAGAAGCATTTTTTCAAACACCGATTACTGGGTATTCACTCTCCTGGACCCACGGTACAAGCAGAACCTTTCCACTCTCATCCCTGTAGAGGAAAGGAGTATGAGAGTGAATCAATATCAACAGGCCCTGGTGCACAATCTGAAACAATCCTTCCCATATGACGCCGCTGGCAGCAGAGGGCATGGTTCTGTGGGCCAAGTAGAGCGGGAGAGAAGGCGAGCAGGCAGCTTGTCCAGCACTGGCAGGGAACGCTCTCCAAGGCCTTTGCCAGTTTTATGTCACCCCAGCAAGACACTGTCACCTGTCCCCAGTCTAGGCAGAGTAGGGGGGAGCTGTACAGAAAGATGGTGAGGGAGTACCTAGCTGACCATACCAATGTCCGGACCGATCACCCTGCTCCATACAACTACTGCGTTTCAAAGCTGGACACGTGGCCTGAACTGGCGCTGTATGCCTTGGAGGTGCTGGCCTGCCCTGCCGCTAGCGTGTTGTCAGAGCGGGTATTCAGTGCATCTGGTGGCGTCATCACCGATAAGCGTACACGCCTGTCAACAGACAGCGCTGACAGGCTGACGCTTATTAAAATGAACAAAGCCTGGATTTCACCGGAATTCAAATCTCCTCCGGGGGAAAGCAGTTAAAGATTAACATTACTTATGTATCCGATTCCTCTTCTCTACTCCTCCTCCTCCTTGTCGTCTTTGCCTAACGCTGACCCAAATAACGCAATTTTTTAGAGGTCCAACTGGCACTCTTTTACCACAATTTTTCCGGAGATCCACCTACAGGCCCTCTCGCTAAACAATTTTTCCGGAGGTCCACCTACAGGCCCTCTCTTCAAACAATTTTTCCACGGTGTCAACTACAGACAGTGTAAAAGAATGTTTCAGGAGCGTCAAACAGACAGTCCAAAACAATTTTTCAGGAGGCGCAAGTACCGACATTGAAAAAAAAATTTTTTTGCTGAGGGTCGACTTTATGTATTTTGAAAAGAAAAAAATTTTTGGAGGCTCAACAAACGCCATTTCACTGCATTCTCAGTCGGAGAAAGTCATTGGTGGTGTAACCGCCATGCTGTGTCAGGCTAAATTTTTGGGTGCTTCACCAGCTACCGCATACTAACTCAGTCACTCTGTTGTCACCGCCGCCTTACAGTGCCACGAAAAATGTTTATGTGGCTCGCCTGCTACCACAGTGTCACTCGCTCACTCTGTTGTCACCACCATAGTGGTTTCCACTATAGCAGCCCAAGTCTGCACATTCCCCTTTTTATCTCCAAGTGATCTATACTACATGTCACGTAAAAAATAGGTTCTTTTGCTCTCAGTGATACAAATCCATTTCATAAAATCCTTTCTTTCTTTTTAACTGATCTATACTGAACGTCACTTTTAAAAATACGTCTTTTTCCTCTCTTTCTCTCTCTCCAAACTATTTTTCCGGTTAGGTGCCGTATACGGTATTAAACTGAGAAGAATGCATACAACACATGCCCCACTTGACAAATTTCAGAGTTGACAACCGTACTGGTTGATGCTAAATTTTTAAGTTGGGGTCCTGCGTCGTCATTTGAACTCCATCCGGCTGTTGTCACCACCACACACGCTATCCAAGGGGGCACTCCTCTGGCTCTTCCAGCTCAACCTCCTTCCCCCCAGCCTGGCCCCCACCTACAGGCCCTCTCTCCAAACAATTTACCTGGATAGGGGACGTATTAGATTTTGAACTGATTTTTTTTTGGTTATTCTTTTAATTGGCTCCTGACCTGTGATAGGCAGAGCATGGACACGTCCCCTTAGCTGCAGTAGAAAAGACACTACCCTGGCCAGAGCAAGCTCTTTTTCCTTTTCCGTGTTCGAAAAATCCATGAAATATATGGTCCCAAGATAGGGGACGTATACGATTTTAAACTGAGAAGAATCGATACCACACATGCCCCACTAGTTCAAGCTCAATGTTGACAGCCATACCAGTTGATGCCAAATTTTTAAGTGGGGGTTCCACCACTACCAGCCTAACCACCACCAGCATGCGCAGGTATACGAGTGCTAAACACTATGGAACCAAGGCCGTCCGTTCCCCTCATGCGGGTCCCACCACTGCTCCTTCTCCTGTGTCACTCGCTGCCTCTGCGAGTCAACCCCCATCCCAGGACCCCAGCACGAGCGCCTCCTTCCGGAAAACCACCCCTTTGCCTCCATGATCCTCCACACTGTCCACCAATGTGTCCTTGTGCAACATTCAGCTGTCATTACATTAGACGTTGGAGTGCAAGCAGAAAAAAAGTTCAGCCCACCTACATGAACAAGCCCTCAACGTCCACATACAGGGCCACGCTAAATTTTTTATGTGCTCTACCTGCTACCGTCGTGTAGCTTGGTCATTCTGACCGAGTCTGACCCTGGGGCCGCTCATGTACTGCCCACTTGGAGGATTGCGGGGCCTACCTCAATCATGGTTTCTCAGACTTACTATGCCTCTTCCTCCAACCCCTTCTCCTCCTCCTTTGAATTACCATCCGTGCTTCACCTCCTGCTACCTCAGTCTAACTCGGTCACTCTGTTGTCACCGCCATGCTGCGTCAGGCTAAATTTTTGGGTGGCTCACCTGCTACCTCATCTAACTTGGTCACTTGTTGGTGTCACCGCCATGCTGTGTCAGGCTAATGCCTGCATCGTGTAGCTGGGGATAGGAGAGCAGTGCCAGCATGGGCATGGGTGATGGACCTTCGTTGCACCTAGTTGGGTGTTTTCCTAACATGTGATGGGCATGTGCCTCGCCTTTCTTGGTCTGGGTGAGCACAATTGCCATGAGGGTAACCACCAGGCTGTTGCAGGAGAATTTGGGGTAATGGTGGGATTAGGCAGCCTCAGAGGCATCCATGCATGCTGCCCCTGCTGTTTCCTGTCCATTTCCGTGGTGTTTCCATCATTTTCTGAGGTTTCCAGGTTTTCACCCAGCTTTCCCTAGGCAGAGCCTTGGTCCCCTGCAAAAAATGCTCGAGTCTCCCATTGACTTCAATGGGGTTCGTTACTCGAAACGAGCACCCGAGCATCGGGAAAAGTTTGTCTCGAATAACGAGCACCCGAGCATTTTAGTGCTCGCTCATCTCTACATGCGAGTAAGAACTTCCCGGTCCATTTGTCAGTGTTTGCAGACTGATAAGAACTTCCTGGATCAACTGGTCACTATGGATGAGATCTGGATTTATTTGTATGATCCTGAAACCAAGGAGCAGTCAAAAGAGTGGAGGCACAGTGGTTCTCCTCGTCCAAAGAAGTTCAGGGTGCAGAAAACAGCCACTAAGGTGATGAAGTCGGTGTTCTGGGATAAGGAGGGCGTGCTGCTAGTGGACTACCTACAAAATGGTTCCACCATCAATGCAAGGTATTACATTGAACTTTTGGACCAACTGAAGGCAGCTCTGAAGTCCAAAAGGCACAGCAAGCTGTCCAAAGGAATCTTGTTCCTGCAAGACAACGCCTCCGCTCATACTGCACAAGTGAACACGGCAAAACTGGTGGAGCTAGGCTTTCAGCTGGTTGACCACCCACCTTATTCACCAGATCTAGCTCCCTCCGACTATCTGCTGTTTCCAAAACTTAAGAAACACCTTAAGGGTAATGTCAAATTCCAGCGAATTGGCACATTGCGGATTAAACGGTGTAGCTGCAGGCCATTTTGTCGCTGCAGGTCCGGGAAAGTGTTCCTCGACACTTGAGAGAGGCTGAAGTCCTTGGACAGTCTAATGGACTTTTCCAGCACCTTGCGCAAACCAATGTACTTATTTAGAAAGCGCTGCACCACTAAGTTGATGACGTGTGCCATGCAGGGGGCATGTGTTGCGCCCATTGTCGATGACCACCACAGTTGGAGTCTTTGGTTTGACAGCCAGTGGGATGCCTGCTGCTTGATGTACTAAAGCAACTGCTCGCCGGTTTGACTACTCTCTCCTAGGCACATCAGCCCCAACACAGTGTGGCAACGCCTGACCTGACACATGTGAAGGAAGGAAGGAATGCAAGCAACCCTGTTCCCAGAAGACCGATAGGTGCCTGGTGTGGGAGCCAGGCTGACAAAATTGTGTGTGTGTGTGTGTGTGTGTGTGTGTGTGTGTATGGGGGGGGTCACAAGTACCTGGTCTCATTGCTGAGGTGCTGCCTCACCACTGCCAGAAAAAAACTTTGACCCAGTGGGCCATGAAAGAGATGTACTCTCCCTGCCTATAAGAGGTGCTTCAGATGTCCACTGTAGCATGAACCCTGCCACACATCAAGAGTGCAACAATGCAAAATTATTTGTTTGTCGTAAAAGCAAAACAGCTCATCACCCTGAACACACCATCCACACTGTCAAACATGGTGGTGGCAGCATCATGGTTTGGGCCTGCTTTTCATCAGCAGGGACAGGAAAGATGGTTAAAATTGATGGAGAGATGGATGGAGCCAAATACAGGACCATTCTGGATGAAAACCTGTTGGAGTCTGCAAAAGACCTGAGACTAGGACGGAGATTTATCTTCCAACAAGACAATGATCCCAAACATAAAGCAAAATCTGCAATGTAATGGTTCAAAAATAAACATATCCAGGTCTTAGAATGGCCAAGTCAAAGTCCAGACCTGAATCCAATTGAGAATATGTGGAAAGAGCTGAAAACTGCTGGTCACAAACGCTCTCCATCCAACCTCAAAGAGCTCGAGCTGTTTTGCAAGGAAGAATTGGCAAGATTTTCTGCCTCTATGTGCAAAACTGAGAGACATACCCCAAGCGACTTACAGCTGTAATTGCAGCAAAAGGTGGCGCAACAAAGTATTAATGCAAGGGGGCCGAATAATTTTGCATGCCCCACTTTTCAGTTTTATTACAAAAATAGTTTAAATGATCCAATAAATGTCGTTCCACTTCACAATTGTGACCCACTTGTTGTTGATTCTTCACTAAAAATTTAAAATGTTATATCTTTTGGTTTGAAGCCTGAAATGTGGCCAAAGGTTGAAAAGTTCCAGGGGGCCGAATACTTTCACAAGGCACTGTACGTAAGAGGCCAATTGAGGCTTGATGCTCACTTTCAACTTAACACACACAGATAGTTTCTTGCTATACAGTGTGTATCGTAGTAATATATGCTGTTTTAATTACATTTAACAATCCCAAACAATTTTTTAATTCCAACCCTGTGGAAACTGAAAATAAGTAAATGGACGGGTGAGGCTTGATGGTCAAAGTCAAAGTCACACACAGGTAGATTGCTTCCTCACCATGGTTATTGCTGCAGTAATTACATATGTATGCTTATATGTTGCTTAATTAAATGGAACCTTCCAAAAAATCAAAAAAATGGAACCGCGTGGAAACTGAAAATACATAAACTGACGACAAAGTCTCCTCTTTTCTTGTCTGTCACTTGCCCTGCTTCCCTTTATTTTACATAACACACACAATTCTACTTTGGAATCTTAACCTTTTCCTTCACTGTCTCTGACAATAAGCTAGATTCATTTCTGACTGTCCCTGGTTGATAGTTCACTCTCCTTGACTCCCTAAGATCATTTTCCTGGTAGACACTGTAAGACCCAACCACCCTCACAGCCCAGCACAGAATGGCTTTCTGCTAGGGCACCTCCCTTCCTGCTGTAGCATTGATTGGCTCATCCAGGCTGTCTGTAATCCTGGGAGCCAATCAGGACAAGCCCTCCCTCCACTATCTCTCAGGGTCATGTGAGAATCCTTCTTCTTCCTCCCAAGTACTGTTTTCCAGACGACATGTACACTAAAATAGTGCCTAATGCTGTTTTAGTGGATTCATCCAAAATGAACCCAGAAAGATATTGGTTCATCTGCTGTTTAAAACAGTTATGATCAAACTAGTTTGCTCATCCTTACTGGAAAGTAAAAATTCCATTTTATTGTCATGACTCATAACTTAGTATTTGAAACCTGGAACTTCTGTACAGAAGGTAATAGACTTAGGCCTCTTTCACACTAGCGGCAGCACGGATCTGGCACCTAAAGGGTGCCAACGGATCCGTACTGCCGCTAATACATGTGTGGAGCTGGAGCAGCGGTCCGGCCCCACACATGTTGACACAGACATTGGGACAAGACACAGAGAACATACATACACACACATACACACAAACACATACATACTTACATACTCCAGCCAGGGACGCCAGCAGCACATCTTCACGTGCCTCCTGCGCGCAGTGATGACGATTTCCCACAGCGCCCTCTGGTGGGCGCAGTGGGGAAACGTCATAGCTGCGCGCAGGAGGCGCGTGAAGACATGCTGCCGGCGTCCCTGCCTGGAGTATGTGAGTATGTATGTGTTTGTGTGTATGTGTGAGTATGTATGTATGTCTGTATCTCTGTACATGTGTATCCGGATCCGTAATGACCCCCCATTGCAAGTCAATGGAGGACAGATCCGGATTACTGGTGTGTCACACCAAACGGATCCGTCCCCATTGACTTGCATTGGGGGTCATTCTGGATCCGTCTTGGTGCGGATGCCTGGACCGGAGAGAAAACCGCAGCATGCTGCGGTTTGTTCTCCGTTCTGAAGACTGAACGGAATGCTTTCAGGAGCATTCTGTTGTCTTCAGTTCAGTATTGTCCCCATTGACAATGAATGGGGACAAAACTGAAGCGTTTTTTTTCCGGTATTGAGCCCCTATGACGGAACTCAATACCGGAATTTAAAAACGCTAGTGTGAAAGTAGCCTTAGCACTAGTCTGTAGGATGGCATTGTTTGTAAAGGCAACATTGTTTATGCTTAAAAATCTACAGTGTAAGCAATTTTTGTAACAGTAATACTATTAGGCATAGAAAATCTCATCTTTACAGCAGAGATTTTATTTAGAGATGTGGTTAAGGCTGCTCCTGACTGTACATAAAGTTTGGGTTCATATGTATTATGCCCTTACCAGATGCTGACTGCCTATTTAATGGTTGGGAAGAGAGCTATTGAATTCCTTTGTCCGATCATAGAGAAAATTGTGCAGCTGTGCCATATACCCAGTGCTGAAAAGAAACAAGAAGTTACAGATAGGGCATTACTGTAGTCTGGAGAGGTGAATAACCACAGAGCCCAAAGTATTAGAGTTAACCCTACTACTGCCCTCCACTGAGAATCATAAAACATACTGTTTGACTGCCTTTGACCACCTCAGATACTTACATTAACACTTTTACCTCCCTAGACCATCAGATATCCTGACATAAATGTATTTAATTCTCTGGATGACCAGTGATTCTTACATCAATCCACTCACTGTTCTAGATCACAAATTGTGCTGACACTAACTAATTTACTGCGTAGACCAATACCACCATGAATCCTTATATTAGCCCCTCAATTCCCATCACCACCAGACACTCAGCATTATTGTTTCACTGCTTAGATCACAGAGAATTCTAACATTGAAATCTTATCGAGCCACCTGAGCCATACAGTGCAGGACACAGGCCAGAAGAGGCCTGCATCGCATCACTGAAAGATGCATGGAGGTAAGTATATGTGTTTATTTTTTCAATTGCACTATGCTAAGGGCCTTATCTAGCACACATGGGGGGCACTATGGAGGAGGAGGAGCACTATGGGGGTCCCTATCTTTTATACTGGCACACATGGGGGGCACTATGCAGGGGGTGAGCACTATGGTGGGCCCTATCTTGTATACTGGCACACATGGGGGGCACTATGGAGGGGGATGAGCACTATGAGGGCCCTATCTTATATAGTGGCACACATGGGGTACTATGGAGAAGGAGGGGAGAGGAGCACTATGGGGGCATCTACTGGGGCCCTATCTTATATACTGGCACACATGTGGGGCACTAGGGAGAAGAGGTGGAGAGGAGCACTATTGAGGTTATTATATGGGGCTTTATACTGGCACACGTTATGTGGGCATTTTATACTGGCACATTATGTCAGGCACCATGGGGACAAGGGGAGAGCACTATAGGGGCACTATATAGGAGTATTTTATACTGGCGCAAATTATAGGGCTTTATGTGGACTTTGGCTCAACTGGGGGCACTGAGAGGGTTTTGGGCACATGGTAGGGGGCATTGGCACACATTATGAGGGCATTATGGGGACATTGCCTCTACTGGGGGCACTAATTATTTCTATTGGTGAGACTTTGGGGACTACTATTACTGTGGGGGCACCCTGTAACAGTATCAGCTTAGCACAATTATTTTTGCGGAACATTTTGGTTACACTATAAGTCAATCAGGGACATTAATTCCTGGGCACAGTTATTTTTTAGAGCATTGTGTTCCAATAATTGCTGAAGGCGTTAGTATCTGTGTGTAACTAGTATTTGCAGGGGGGCTGTTTCAGCAGTAGAGTTTTGGGGAGCACAGCAGGAACAATATTGGGGGTGCAGGATAGGGTGTTCAAGAAGGTGGGAGAATGATGGAAAAGTAGGAAACTAAGATGTATGTCTGTCAAACTCTGCAGAGAGAAGAGATGGCTGAAAGAAATCATCATGGCGGTCTGGTCTAAAAAGAGAATATGAGGACAGAGAACGTCTACATCAAAGGAGACGTCACTGGATGTAAGAGGTATGTGGCACTGTATTAGGCTACTTTCACATCTGAGTTAGTGATTCTGGTAGGCTCTTCCAGCAGAGAACAGCCTGCCGGAATTCACCGGCTCCGGCACTGATGGATGCAGAATGCCCGCCAGCCCCATTAACTATAATGGTGTCCGGCAGAGATCCGGCCACAATCTGTCAAAAATGCCATGGATTAGCGGAACACAAACCGCTGCATACTGCAGTTAGTGTCCGGTCAATTCCTTGCATTCTCTGCCGAATCAGGTGACCGGAGCTTAGTGTTGCAGGTGTTAAAGTAGCCTTACCCTTTATGTTTTGTATTGTTGTATGTAATGTTAGGACACCATAGGTTAGGTTGAGAATCAGTGGGACATGTCTGAGTTTGTGTCCGGCCAATTCCTTGCATTCTTTGCCAGATCAGGTGGCCGGAGCGTAGTGCTGCATGTGTAAAAGTAGCCTTACCCTTTATGTTTTGTATTGTTGTATGTAATGTTAGGACACCATAGGTTAGGTTGAGAATTTGGTTTGGGGGGGCAGGCACATTCCTTACACAGGGGACCTCTGCTGTCTGTGTCCGCCCCTGCTTTCATACATTTATTCATAGATATTAGATCATGCCTTACCTCTCTTTTTTGTAATCTAAATAAACCAAATTTTGATAATATTTCTCGATACTGTCCACCCGTTCCACCTTTGCCCAAAATTGTATGTGCAGTCTGACTATTGATTTATAAAATGTTAGAACTAGCTTTGGCTGCAGCTGACTGAAACCAGTTGTACAGTTTAGTTTACTGTCAAATAAAATTCTTAAAGGGGTTCAAAGGTGATGGCCTATTCTCAGAATACTTTATCAATATCTGATTGGTAGAGGTCCAGCCCAATGAACTACTTAAACTGGCCATGGCACTCCAGTGACTGTTCTGACCTCTTTGAAGCTTACCAAATACTTGAAAGGGACCAATATATTAGTTAAGTGGTCTCATGCTGATGCCTGCTCCTCTCAGCTAAAATCCCTGCATGTCAGCGTCTAGCTGAGAGGAGCTGGTGGAAGCAGGATCCAGCTCCGCTCAGATAAATTCTGGCATAGCACATTGGTAAGGATTTAGGCAAGCTAAGGGAGTAGTAATGTGAGCTCTGCCTGCACAGTGTTCACTACAGCCCACAATGCTCTAGTACAGTGGAATTTATTCACTGCTGACATGTTAGCAGTGTGAAAATACAAATCTAAAGTACTAACCAACAGACCTGATAGGAATTACAGATGTGCAGATTGGTGGGCATAAAATAAGAACTTCTCAATTGTCATTTAAAAAGTCAAGCACACTACAGAATGATATCAATAAAAACTACAGATCGCCCTACAAAGGATAAGGGTTCATTCAGCCCCATAGACATAACTATAAAATAAGTTTTAAGGGTATTGTATTAAAACACAATAAAAAAAACTATATACATGTGGTATTGTATCACTGTAATCACACTGATCCAAAGAATAAAGGTAAAAGGTTAGTTTTAATGTATAGGTAACGGCGTTAAAACAAAACTCATAAAGCTATTGTGGAATTTTCCAATTCCACTCTATTTGTATTTTTTTTAATAGCTTTCCACTACTTTATATGCAAAACAAAATGGTGCTATTAGAAAGTACAACTGATTCTGCAAAAAACAAGCCCTAAATTGGCTATGTACAGTGCCTTGCGAAAGTATTCGGTCTCCTGGAACTTTGCAACCTTTTGCCACTTTTCAGGCTTCAAACAAAAAGATATAGCATTTTAAATTTTTGGTGAAGAATCAACAACAAGTGGGTCACAATTGTGAAGTGGAACAAAATTTATTGGATCATTTAAACTTTTTTTGTAATAATAAAACTGAAAAGTGGGGCGTGCAAAATTATTCAGAGCCCTTGCATTAATACTTTGTTGCGCCACCTTTTGCTGCAATTACAGCTGCAAGTCGCTTGTGGTATGTCTCTATCAATTTTGCACATCTAGAGACTGAAATTCTTGCCCATTCTTCCTTGTAAAACAGCTTGAGCTCTTTGAGGTTGGATGGAGAGCGTTTGAGAACAGCAGTTTTCAGCTCTTTCCAAATATTCTCAATTGGATTCAGGTCTGGACTTGGCCATTCTAAGACCTGGATACGTTTATTTTTTAACCATTCCATTGTAGATTTTGCTTTATGTTTGGCATCATTGTCTTGTTGGAAGATAAATCTCTGTCCTAGTCTCAGGTCTTTTGCAGAATCCAACAGGTTTTCATCCAGAATGGTCCTGTATTTGGCTCCATCCATCTCTCCATCAATTTTAACCATCTTCTCTGTCCCTACTGATGAAAAGCAGGCCCAAACCATGATGCTGCCACCACCATGTTTGACAGTGGGGATGGTGTGTTCAGGGTGATGAGCTGTGTTGTTTTTATGCCAAACATATCGTTTTGCATTGTTTCCAAAAAGTTTGATTTTGATTTCATCTGACCAGAGCACCTTCTTCCACATGTTTGGTGTGTCTCCCAGGTGGCTTGTGGTAAACTGTAAACGAGACTTTTTATGGATATCTTTGAGAAATGGCTTTCTTCTTGCCACACTTCCATAAAGGCCAGATTTGTGAACTGTTCGACTGATTGTTGTCCTATGGACAGACTCTCCCACCTCAGCTGTAGATCTCTGCAGTTTATCCAGAGTGATCATGGGCCTCTTGGCTGCATCTCTGATCAGTCTTCTCCTTGTTTGAGATGAAAGTTTAGAGGGACGGCCGGGTCTTGGTAGATTTGCAGTGGTCTGATACTTGCTCCTTGAGATGTTTAAAGCTTGGGAAATCTTTTGGTATCCAAATCCGGCTTTAAACTTCTCCACAACAGTATCACGGACCTGCCTGGTGTGTTCCTTGGTCTTCATGATACTCTCTGTGCTTTAAACAGAACCCTGAGACTATCACAGAGCAGGTGCATTTATACGGAGACTTGGTTATACACAGGTGGATTCTATTTATCTTCATCAGTCATTTAGGACAACATTGGATCATTCAGAGATCCTCAATGAACTTCTGGAGTGAGTTTTCTGAACTGAAAATAAATGGGCCGAATAATTTTGTACGCCCAACTTTTCAGTTTTATTATTACAAAAAAAGTTTAAATGATCCAATAAATTTTGTTCCACTTCACAGTTGTGACCCACTTGTTGTTGATTCTTCACCAAAAGTGTAAAATGTTATATCTTTTTGTTTGAAGCCTGAAATGTGACAAAAGGTTGAAAAGTTCCAGTTCAGAATAGTAAATGACCCCAATATGCTTTTATTTGAAGATTTAAAAAAGGAGTGTTACACTCCAAAACACTTGTTTTAAAGAAGTATCATTAAAGAAGGTTTACCCTAATTCCAAAATGGTTGTGTTTATGTGCCCTAATATGATGCAAAATAAATATGCAGCTTCACAGTAACCCTTTCCCACGCCATGCTTTCTTTGACCTCCTGTTGGTTGGCAACTGACCAGTGAGGACCATATTCTAACAGTCATAAAGTAGTTGACAGCAGCATCTCCACAAAAAAGGATTTATTCCTCAAAAATCCATGGTGAACAAGTAAAAAAATGTGCCAATAAAGTGCAACGTAGTCTTTATCAAACATACATATGAAGTGAACAACAGAGATATATATAGTACATATCATACCACCCATATATCTATGAACCAATCACTAGTAAAAAGGTGTATGTCACTCCACCTATCAATTAAAATCAGCCAATGGCTTCCAGCATAACAGTGATTGTCATCTTTATCAACCAACCTGTGATAATATCCACAATGTGATAATCTGAGGGGCGGCAACAGGTAATCTCACCTCCAGCATGTGGCTTCAGCATCTCCCCCACACCATTACGCATGTCAGCTGGCTATTTCCTCCCCCTTTGTTTACTCACATGAATCACACATTGCGTCACCACATCGCATAGTTTCCTGCCGCTCACGTGACCCAGAAGCGCGCCCGCCTGACCATCCAGGCACGCACAGCAGCGGAGGTGTCCCCATCACCATGGAGACCTCCACCGCTACGCAGGGCAGTTCTGGAACACACCGCAGTTAACGGCCGCATCCATACTGCGATCGGGTAATGCGGTCATAACAGGGCTACATCAACCTATTGGTCACAACTACAGATGGCCAGAAGGACTATGCCGCAATTACCAGCAGAGAGCTGGCCCCACTTGTGGACCACTTCTCCATTGTGGTCTGCAGTTATGGACAAAATCCCTAAACAGGGATCATATCCATGCCGCGATCCAGCAGAAAGATCCCAATAAGGCCACACAAATATAACACATATATATTTATAGTGGTATGGTATATGACGCGAGGCGTAGCTACCAGGGGGGCAGGGGGGGCAACGGCTCCGGGCCCAGTGACTCAGGGGGGGCCCAGCAAGGATGAATACAGGCGAATACAAGTGAGCGCTTCCATTATGGAAGCGCTCACTTGTATTTAGGGACCTCCAGCAGACCTCAGATCAGCCCACCCAGCCACATAAGATTAAAATGCGTGCAGCGTCAGGTCATAGTGCGCGCCGGCTAGGGAGACAGTGGAGCGCCGGACCGGAGGGCAGCCGCAGCGCCGGACAGGTAAGAAAGATTTTTTTATTTTAATCTTATGTGGCTGGGTGGGCTGATCTGAGGTCTGATGGGGGCACAGTAGGCTGATGTGAGGTCTGATGGGGCACAATACGCTGATCTGAGGTCTGATGCGGCACAGTAGGCTGATGGGGGTACAATACGCTGATCTGAGGTCTGATGGGGGCACAATACACTGATCTGAGGTCTGATGGGGGCACAATATGCTGATCTGATGTCTGATGGGGGCACAATACGCTGATCTGAGGTCTGATGGGGGCACAATACGCTGATCTGAGGTCTGATGGGGGCACAGTACGCTGATCTGAGGTCTGATGGGGGCACAGTAGGGTGATGAGAGGTCTGATGGGGCACATTCTGCTGATCTTAGGTCTGATGGGGGCACATTTTGCTGATCTGAGGTCTGATGGGGGCACAATACGCTGATCTGAGGTCTGATGGGGCACAGTACGCTGATCTGAGGTCTGATGGGGCACAATACGCTGATCTGAGGTCTGATGGAGGCACAGTACGCTGATCTGAGGTCTGATGGGGGCACAGTAGGCTGATGTGCCCAGCTTATCTGAGGTCTGATGGGGGCAGGGGACTGTTAGTTTAGCGAGGTAAAAGCTGGGGACAGATTTCCTTTAACATAGGAGTCCCCTTGATTTTTACTCCTATTACTCCTATATTTTACTGCATTATGTGGTAGAGTATTTAGAGTAGGGTATGTAGAAAGTCTATTGTACTGTACTTAACAGCATAGATGATCTAGCAGTTTATACAGTCATCTTTCTAATACAATATTATAACCACAACTAGTAGTATGTGCCTGTGAAGTTGGAAACGTGCGTTTGGGAAGCCACTAAGTGGGGGGCCCACTCAAGTATGTTTCGCCCCCCCTGTGCTGAACCTCTAGCTACGCCTCTGCGCCCATGTCTTTAAGGAGGTATAATATATGGAACACTATAAGTTGCCAGTGCCAAATGCTGAAATGTGGATACCGTCCGTCCCCCATCTGTGAAGAAAGTAATAAAAGCAATAAATTACTGTTAAAACACTTCATAAACATTATTGGCTATATACTGAATATGTACACAGATGACATTAATCAATACCACTTACATTAAACTCAATATTCATCCCATATGGTGATGAAAATGTGAAAATCCATCTGAGTATTTTCTCTCTATCACCTCCCCTCCTCAATGTTCCCACTGAGTCAATCACACAAAATATCAATTGGTGAATGTCCATAATCAACAAAATGCTTAGCTACCGGTTTATCTACCATCTTTTTCCTAATAGTGCTCTTATGTTTGTTGATACATTCCCTAATCTCCATGGTCGTCTCTCCTATGTAAATCATACTGCACGGACATTGGATCATATACACAACATCTCTTGATCTACACATATAAAAGCCTTTGATGTTAAATACTCGTCCTGTGTACGGCTGTGTAAAGGTATTGCCCTTAAAGGGGTTCTCCGAGTTATATATATTGATGACCTAACCTCAGGATAGGTCATCAATATCAGATCGGCGGGGGTCCAACACCCAGCACTCCCGCCGATCAGCTGTTTGAAGAGGAGGCGCGCGCCGTATCAGCGCTGCCTCCTCTTCACTGTTTACATGCTGGCCCACACGGGGGTAGTGGTGAGTAGGTGTAATTACACCTCACGGCCCCATTCATTTCTATGTGAAGAATCGCTCCCATACAAGTCTATGGAAGCGATTCTTCCCATAGAAATGAATGTGGGGCTTCCAGGGGGCTAGTGGGCAGATACTGTCAGCAGTTGCTTACCTAAAGCACCAGCCTTAAGAAGCCCCGCTGCCGGACTGCTTTCCCGCGCTACTGACATCACATGGCGTCTCTCGCCCGAGATCTCGCGAGACTACGGATGCAATCTGCAGCTTGTTACTTGGAGACCGGGACGCATCTCCATGCACCTAAGGGACAGCATCCCAATTGTGGGAGCTGTAATGGGTAAAAAAAACTCAGGCATTTAAAGCAGTAAATACAACCTGTAAAGTGATTTCTAGCTAATATCTGCCCACAAGCCCCCTGGGAGCCCCACACTCGGGTTTGGACACCATCAGTCCTTACTGGAGATTGTTCCTATTTTTAGCTTGGACACCATCAGTTCCACCCTAAATCGCTTTTTGGGGGACATCATTATCTAACAGTGTCTCCAGCATCATCCTTGGACGCTTCCCATTATTTTTGCATCCAGTATATGTATTTTACTGGGCCGCTTACTACCCTACTAATAAGTTTATTTCCCCTGATGAGCAGCTTTCTTTTGTGAAACGTGCATGTAGGGAAATTATTATAGGGCAAATCCAGGGTCTCCTATTGGAGGGACAGGTTCCGGATGGGGTCGCCCTTGTCAGGGAGAGTGCTCCATGTTTAGGCTATATCAGGGCCACAGTAGCACCCCCCTATAGGGTTTTCTAGGGATGGTTGTAGGTTTCCCCTGAACCATTTTCCTTGTGCACCCATACCGGATCACCTCAATTGGAGTTTAAGACTAAACAAAGGACTATTGACCTCACCCGCACGGATGTGGTAGGACTGTTGGTTTATTCCTTTTTGATTTAGTGTCGCCGCGCACTAATAGTTGTTTGACCAACGCATGAAGGTGTGGATGTTGCCTGCTTTCAAGTTTTCTAGTATCCTTGGTGGTTCAAGGGTACTAAGGTGCACGGCTACTTTTGTTTGTTTAGATCTTCCATAAGGGAACTTATTTCTGAATATATATCTATTCTTCTAAATATCTCTAATTAAAAGTTATGTTTTAATTGAACCATACACATATAGGCAGTTACCTTTTGAGATTAGTTAAATCAGAGGCTATTTTTAACTCTTCTAGAACCCTATGGCTTCAAACGTTCATAATTCATCAAGTACACAAACAACATTCAGAAAATATAGCCAATAGGCTTTGAGAAGAAAAAGATTCTGAGTTACTATTCATTGTAATCCAGTTAGCTGAATTTCAAACAACCAAAAATGATGATGAGAGATTAAATGAACAGTTTTACATATAAATGAATTTTTTACCCAAATCATGGCTATACCGCTTGAACATCCACTTGTATTGCTTACTTTGTAAAAGGCTTCTTTCTTAGCATGGCAGAGTTATCCACGGTAATTCAAAGTGTTTTCAAGTGTTGAGCTTCTGATAAATGTTACTGTTCATCCTAAGCATCTGTCCTACAAATGACTTTATCAACTGTGAGCATGAAGGTAGATGGGTTTCAATTTTTCTTAGAACTTAAAAGATAAGATTTCAAATACAGCATTTATGTATGTCTTAGTGTGACTATAACTATATCTTCTAATTATTTTGCATTGTTGGAGCAACAAGGAATATTTATATTTCATATACAACCTTAGCAATATCAGTATTTTCCAATAAACATGTATATTGGCTTGTCATTTATTTTGATGTTTCCTGCTATTTCTCCCTTTTTCCTCATTTTTGCTATGCTTTTCCTTCATTTCTCTATTGCTTTGTGCTTATAAACTGTTACAGATAATAGAATAACTGTGAAAGGTATTCAAGCTACTTGAGATCTAAAATGAGTCAGACAATTGAGAATAGTGCATTTTCAGGATAGAAGAGCACTGCATAAATACGCCCTCTATAATACAAATGTCAGTACAAAAAGATGTCCATATATTATAATAAAGTGCCAAGTACTTGTACTTAAAGGTTGTCCAGGTTGCATAAAAAGAAACCCCATGCCACTGAATGTTACATAGTTGTTAAGGTTGGAAAAAGACAAAGGTCCATCAAGTTCAACCTGTAATCCTGCTATATCGATCCCTGGATGAATCTTCCTTTTAAAAAGAGGTTGTGCCAAAGGGAAAGGGTGTGTAGAACAAGATTTCTATACATTGTCATAAGCCTCAATTTTATTTTGAATTAAGAAGTCATCTAAACCTTTTTTTAAAGCCATCTACTGTATTTGCTGTGACCAGCTCTTGTGGCAGTCTATTCCAGAGATTCACAGATCTTACTGTAGAGAATGCTTGTCGCCTCTTATGACTGAATCTCTTTTTCTCCAGGCGTAGGGAGTGGCCTCTTGTTTTTTGAGGGGGTTTAACACAGAATAGCTTCCCTTTATTTTTTGTATGGTCCATTTATATTTTTGTACAGGTTAATCATGTCCCCCCTTAGATGTCTTTTTCCAAGGCTAAACAAATTCAGTCTATTTAATCTTTGCTCATAATTAAGATCTTCAATCAGGTTATTTTGACAGCTTCTGTTCTTAGTAAAACCATGTTGGCTATTATATTTATTATATTATTGACAGTTACATAATCCTGTATGTAGCTCTGTAGAAGGCCTTCAAACATTTTTCTTACTATGGATGTTAAGCTTACTGGTCTATAATTTCCTGGTGAAGACCTAGCACCCTTTTTGAAAAATGGGAACCACATTTGCCAGTCTCTTGGTACAATGTCTGTCAGTAAAGAAGCTGTACATATTATGAACAGAGGCAAAGCAATAACTGAACTGAGCTCCTTTAGAAATCTAGGGTGTAATCTATCTGGACCTGGGGCCTTGTTCACCTTTAATTTTTATTTAGCATATTACAGACCATATCTACAGTCAGCCAGGTAAGTATGTTATTTGAGGTATTTCCACCAGTGGCACCACCCTCATGAGATGCCCTCTCTTCTTTTGTATATGCAGAGCTAAAAACCCCATTTAGGAGCTCTGCCTTCTCTTGGTCCCCAGTGACCAACACACCGTTACAATCATTTAGGGGTCCTATATATTATTTTTTTTTATGCATTTATTTATTTGAAGAATGTTTTGGGGTTGTTCTTACCTTTTTTGTCCACCCATATTTCATTGTGTATTTTCGCTGATTTTATTGCCCCCTTACATAATTTATTTAGTTCTTAATACTTTTTGAAGGCTACAGCTGACCCCTCAGATTTGTATTTCTTAAAGGCCCTCTTTTTTCATTTATTGTACTTTTAACACTCTTTGTAAGCCATGTGGGGTTCAATTTTATTTGCTTGTACTTGTTACCTCTAGGAACGTATTTAACAATATACTTATCCAAAGTAGATTTAAAGCACTCCCATTTAGCATTAGTGTCATTATGTGACAATAGTTGCTCACAGTCTATGTCCTGAAGTGCAGCACTCAACCCTGGGAAATTTGCCTTTTTGAAATTAAGTGTTTTTGCCCTACCGACCTGAGTTTGTTTTTTACAGTTTAGTTGGAATATAATTATATTGTGGTCACTGTTACCAAGGTTCTCGAGGACAGTGACATTTCTCGCAAGCTCTGCATTGTTAGAAAGTACTAGATTCAGAAGATCATCGCCTCTAGTAGGATCTTCTACAAACTGGCCCATAAAATTATCCTGCAAAAAGGTGAGCAATTTTCTCGGTTTTGCAGCAGAGGGAGAACCATGTTCCCAATCTATGTTTGGATAGTTAAAATCTCCCATTATCACTACTGTTCCGGCCTGCGCTGCCAGCTCCATTTGCACATACAGTTGATCTCCTATCTCCTCAGTGATATTGGGGGGTCTATAGATCACACCAAGAATTATTTTTTTCCCTCTAAATTTCCACCCACAAGGTTTCAACATCCTCACAACCTTCATCCACAATTGTTTCTTTCACACTTATTTTCATATCACTCCTGGTATACAGACATACACCACCACCTTTGCGTTTATCCCTATCGTTTCTAAAGAGTATAAAACCTTGAAGATTTACAGCCCAATCATGAGAAGAGTCCAGCCATGTCTCAGCAACACCAACTACATCAATATGCTTCTCCAGTACCAAGGTCTCAAGCTCTCCCATTTTGCTTGCTAGACTTCTGGCATTTGTGTACATCTATTTTAAGTTGTCATCAAATTTTACACTTTTAGAAAATGTATTTTTTTTATTTTTTATGATCATTTTTTCATCCTTCAAATTTGTGACTGACGGATCTCCTTATCCACTTTTCTAATGCTCCCCCCACCATCCATTCCTCCCACCAATATATTCTGACCCCTCTCTAACCTGTCTACCTAAATATTTATAGTCACACCCCCCCCCTTGTCCCTAGTTTAAATGCATTGCCACCCCAGCCAGAATTCTCTCCCCCAACACCACAGCTCTCCTTCCATTGAGGTGTAAATTATCTGCAGAAAACAGTTTGTACCCCAGTGAAAAGTCACCCCAGTGGTCTAGGAACCCAAACCCTTCTGATCTACACCAAGACTTAAGCCATGCATTTAACTTCCTAAGCTCCCACTGAAGGCCCTGTGTAGCACATGGCACAGGCAGTATTCCAGAGAACAGTAACTTGGAGGTCCTTCCCTTCAGTTTGGAGCCTAGTTCTTTAAAATTATCCTTAAGGACCTTCCACCTACCATTTATTTTGTCATTGGTACCAATATGGACCACGACAGCTGGGTCATCCCCAGCCCCTCCCAGTAATTTATCCACCCTTTCCACCACATGCCGAACCCTGGCACCAGGGAGACAGCAAACCATTCGGTTGAGGCGGTCTTGGCGACAAATTATTCTATCCGTATTCCTGATTATAGAATCCCCTATAACCACCAACTGTCTAGGTCTACCTGCACTACCACCCCTCCGACTACTAGTTGGGCTGTTCTCCTGGCTGTTAGAGACAACAGTATCCGCTAGGGCTGCCATTTCTGAAACTGACACCCTTGCATCATTGCCCAACTTGGCAATTTTGCTTGGAAGCACAGAAACAGGATTGGCCTTCCTCTTCTTGGATCCTTTTCTACTCCCTCTAAATACATTAACCCAGCTACTTACCTGTTTCTGATGATCTACCAACTGATCTCCAACTTCTATATCTACCCCACTAACTGCTTGCTCAGTGAGCAGCGTGCTCCTCTCAAGATTGTCAATCACCCTCAGTGTTGCATTTTGCTCTTCCAGATCTCTAACATGAGCTTCCAGATGGCCGACATGCTCACATCTTTCACAGTGGTATTCATCCTGGAACACCTGCTCCAGTAGTGCATACATATTGCAGACTGTGCACTGAAGCAAATCTCCAATGTTGCTAGCCATTATCCCAGTTGCAAAAAAGAAACAATGAAGATGGGGAAAAAAGTAGATTACTTACATTCTATTTGTCTTTAGCTCCTTGTCTTAAACTCTGGTTCTTTAACTCCACTTAATTCACAAGCCACTTAGTGCAGCAAGCCCAACAAGCCCAATGTCTGAAAATAAAATAAAAAATTGTTGCACCCCCACTCCCCCCCCACCTTTTTCTGTGACTCAGTTCCCAGCCTCCTTCTGCTGTTTTGTATACAAGGCTGCATTGATTACTTGGAACGTGACTACTGAAGATAATCACTGGCTTCTGTTTTATATGGCACAAGACTCCTGAAAAAATACATGCAGCGGTCATGTATTATAAAACTGCATTTTACCACTGCAGTCTTGTATACAAACAGCAGGAGTAGGACCAATTCAGGGAATGGTGGGAGAGAAAAGGGTATGCATAAGATGTGACACAGAGTGACACTGACATATATAGCTATAGGTAAACGCATGGTTAGCGGTGTTAATAAACTGTGTTTAAAAACATACTGTGCCATTGCATTTATTATGCAATGGAAGCCCTCAGTTTTTTTTGAAAAATAAGCTATGTCCTTAAAGGATTATATTAGAAACATTCCAAAAATTGTCCTTTATTGTGGGCATATGGTGTTTTAAATACATTTGGTGTTATCACAAAAAGTCAGTGGCTTGTTAGGATCAAGCATCCAAAAATGATTCCTTATTGGGGGCAGATGTCCGCCCCTGTGTATATACACACACACGCTAATGTCAGAAGAAATTGTGGCTAGTTCTGCACAAGCATCTAAAAATTATGCCTCAATGGGGCTAACAACTGCCTGTATTTATATACACATACAGTACAGACCAAAAGTTTGGACACAACTTCTCATTCAAAGAGTTTTCTGTATTTTCATGACTATGAAAATTGAAGATTCACACTGAATGCATCAAAACTATGAATTAACACATGTGGAATTATATACTTAACAAAAACGTGTGAAACAACTGAAAATATGTCTTATATTCTAGGTTCTTCAAAGTAGCCACCTTTTGCTTTGATTACTGCTTTGCACACTCTTGGCATTCTCTTGATGAGCTTCAAGAGGTAGTCACCTGAAATGGTATTCCAACAGTCTTGAAGGAGTTCCCAGAGATGCTTAGCACTTGTTGGCCCTTTTGCCTTCACTCTGCGGTCCAGCTCACCCCAAACCATCTCGATTGGGTTCAGGTCTGGTGACTGTGGAGGCTCTCCACTCTCCTTCTTGGTCAAATAGCCCTTACACAGCCTGGAGGTGTGTTTGGGGTCATTGTCCCGTTGATAAATAAATGATGGTCCAACTAAACGCAAACCGGATGGAATAGCATGCTGCTGCAAGATGCTGTGGTAGCCATGCTGGTTCAGTATGTCTTCAATTTTGAATAAATGGTGTCACCAGCAAAGCACCCCCACACCATCACACCTCCTCCTCCATGCTTCACGGTGGGAACCAGGCATGTAGAATCCATCCGTTCACCTTTTTCTGCGTCGCACAAAGACACGGTGGTTGGAACCAAAGATCTCAAATTTGGACTCATCAGACCAAAGCACCGATTTCCACTGGTCTAATGTCCATTCTTTGTGTTCTTTAGCCCAAACAAGCTCATCTAGAGAATGCCAAGAGTATTCAAAGGAGTAATCAAAGCAAAAGGTGGCCACTTTGAAGAACCTAGAATATAAGACATATTTACAGCTGTTTCACACTTTTTTGTTAAGTATATAATTCCCCATTTGTTAATTCATAGTTTTGATGCCTTCAGTATGAATCTACAATTTTCATAGTCATGAAAATACAGAAAACTCTTTGAATGAGAAGGTGTGTCCAAACTTTTGGTCTGTACTGTATATATGATGGAGCCTAAAAAGCCCCCTTGCCTTAGCCAGAGATATGTGAAAATCATCACGGATCCATGCCTCATTCCTTTTGACAAATGTTATGTACACCACCTGCCGTTCTTTAAACTGTCTCTATGATGACACTGGAGGCTGGACAATTTGATTCAGAGAGAGGAAACTAGGCAAGTTCTGGCAATTTTTCCAATCTGTCTACCCAGAAGTCGAGTGGCCACTTTGAAGGGCATTAGTATGTAAAATGCAACTCTGATGAGCCACCCCTCCTTGACTTCAAACCAACATATGCTCCCTGCTGCCCACTCTCTGCCAGTGAGGCTGAGCGCACATCATCAGTTCCCTAAAGGCAGCAGAATCCATTAGGTGGTAAAGCAGCAACTGCACTGCCAGCACCTTGGCCAGAGCACAGCGGAGAGGAGTATTCTAAGCCTGGAGAAACGGTAACTGATAATGACAATGACAAGGACGCTGTACTGCATTGCACACAACAATGCTTTTGTCTGCCAGCAGTGTGGAAAAAAACTGCCAGTTGGGAATCGAACAGTGATAATGTAGCCGAGTTTGGCTTAGGTCTGACATGTTTTGAGTAGGGCCGCACATTTAATGAGGAAAGGTGAGGCAATTAAATCAGCTATATCCCAGCCTGCAGGGAGAGTGTATCTTGGTGTATATCACTGTGCATTGCAGCAACATGCATAGCTAGCCCTTTCTGGTAGTGAAACAGCTACTGTGCTTCATTATGACTAGCAGGTCACATATAGCATATGGATGTGGGCATCAGCATGCATCACTATTAGGCTCAGTTCACACTTTACTTATTTGGTCAGTTACGGGTCCCGAACATAGAACAGGTGCAGATCTTTTCATGATACCTTATCTGCGAGTAGGATTGGCTCCTGATTTTGGCTCATCACATAGTAACTGCTGGAATTAAGTGAACAAATAACTGAAGTGTGAACTCATGTACTTAAACATGCAGTGATCAAAGTGAAATAGTGGTCTCATTTACACCATCTACCGTTTCCACATAGATTCTGTTCTGTTACCAACTGATACAAGCAGTTGCCCCATGACCGAGTGGGGAGGCTATCAGCAGTAAGTTTGTGTTGATGTCAATGTTTGTTTTTAACTTATTCTGATCCATTAGAAGAACAACCCCCTGAAAAAAATGGATGCCTTCACATGGTCAGTAATTGATCTGTGTTGGTAAGTGAAAAACAGGAGTGGGTCAAAAACAAAGATGACATGTGAAGGAATTATTTGCATGTCTTCCATGTTCTGGCTCCCAAGTCATGATCAAATCTTGATGCAAAATAACAACAATGTGATAGAGGCCTAATGCACAATTTACATGAGTTTTGGCCATTTGTGTCTGACATTGGTTTTATTCAGATGGAAAAGAGGTCCTGCGTGCAGGACTTTAAAGAGGTTAACTGATATCTAAAATACCCTCCCACAATACCCGGGCCTCTTGTATGGATGATACTTTCCTGCTCACTGACACCTGAATCGATCTGGATCCCTGAACGGCTGCTGCAGCAGGCAGCGAGCCCCCTTTAGGCTGGGCACAGTCGTGGTCTGCTATTGGCTGTTCCCCAAGCCACCAGATGTTTTGATCCGTAGCCGTGCATGCATCCAGACCAACATAGGTGCCAGGGAGCAGGTAAGTATAATCCATGCAAGGAACCCGGGCATTGGGGGAGATATTTTAGATATTAGATAACCCCGTTAATAGCCTCTATAACACGGTCAGTATTTGGTCAGTTTTGTTTTTTTTTTAATCAGTATTTGATAAGTATTGTTAAGGCAAAATAGGTGTGGGTCCAAAACAGAGATGCAATGTAAAGGAAATATTTGCATGTTTTCTGTGTTTTGGACCCACTGCTGCTTTTGGCTTCCAAATCATGAAGAAATCCTGGTGTTAAATACTGACCATGTGATACAGGACTTATAGATGCTCAGAAAACAGGATCCTTTGTACTATTCCATTTTCTAAGGTTCTTCTGACGAATCAGGAGAATGGTAAAATAAACTGTGATGTAAGTAAGGCCAAACAGGGACACTAGTGTCCCCAGGACAGACTGGTGAGGGTGTCAACAGCATGAGGAGTAAACACATTAGCTAAGCCACAGAGTGGTGAGGGTGGCAACAGCTTGAGAAGCCAACATAGTGGCCCAGTGACAGAGTGGTGATCATGACAACAGCATGATGAGTCAACATATTAGCCAAGCCACAGAGTGTTGATGGTGGCAACAGCATGAGAAGCCAATGTAGTGGCCCAGTCACAGAGTGGGGAGATGTGGGAAACAGCAGTGACAGTAACAACACAAGATGGTGGCAGTAGGAAAAGATGAAAGCAAAGGCAGCATGTGTGTGGCAGATGGCAGCATCACAATAGTAGCTGAAGCACGTGGCCAGGAGTAACGGGACATTTTTAACAATGTTCTGGTGTGGCAACACACTGCACTTTGGGCTAACTATGCTGATGCTGCTGGTGCTTCTTCTGCCCCCTTCCCCCCTTCCTTGAGCAGTCATGGCTGTGGAGCATGAGCGCAGAAGGTCCCCCCAGTTAGACTTTTGTGAGAATGGGTGATGGCAAAAATTGGCAATGACCAACTAACTACAAAGGAAGTCCTTATAGTTGAGTTTTTCATCCCTCTCAGCAGATGTAAAAAAGGCCCCCATTTTGGCCAGGTAACAAGGGTTTAACATGGTGGAGAGCCAGAAATCATCCTTTCACATGGTGATATTACGGCTGTCACTACGTTAGCAACTCAGCATGCATCTGGACATTTCCATAAAAGACCCAGAGGTACTCCGTGCCTCCATCTCTACTGCATATGGCCACAGTGTGTCAGGGTCATCTCCCTGGTCTTCCTCATCATCCTCCAGCTCCTCCTTCTCCCCCTGCTCTTCTCCTATTGCTTGTACAGATAAACCACCTATTTCTGTATATATTTCCTGGGCGTTAATGTCCTCCCTATCCTTTACCAGTTCAGCCCCCACAGGACTCAAGTGGCCGTGAGATGTAGGCACCATATCTTCTCTCCTCTGGCCAGCTAGATTTATCAGCATCTGCTCCAGGACATGAAGAAGGGGAATTACATCATTCATCCTGTAGTCCTGACGACTGACAAATAAAGTGGCCTGCTCAAAGGGTCTGAGCAAACAGCAGGTCTCACTCATAAGTTGCCACTTGCTGTCATCGAAGTTACACAGTCCTGTCTGTCTGCATCATCAAGAAATCATTCACGGCCTTCCTCTGCTCATATAGTTGGTCCAACATGTGGAGGGTGAAGTTCCAACAGGTAGAAACATCGCAAATGAGGGTATGTTGGGGAACACTATTCTACCTTTGCAGCTCAAGGACAGCATGTTTTGCACGGTAAAAGAGGCTGAAGTGCATACAGAGTTTCCTGGTCCTTTTCAGGATGTATTGCAAGTTGGGTGGAAATCTCCTCTAACCAGGTTACAACCAGATTAAAGACATGTGCCATGCAAAGCGCATGGATCAGCCCTCCTTGACGTAGTGGCGATAGAATGTTCTTCCCTTCAGTTGGTCAGGATTCAATTTCTTGATGAAGGATGCAAAGAAATTCCTCCCCAGTATGACTTAATTCGCCCAGGCTGGCCAGGTGCAGAACAGTGTGACACCGCAATGCTCTGCATAGGTGCTATGCTGGAGGACCACTCAGAACTGAGCCTAAAGTGAAGGCTGAGGTCAAGGTGGAAGATGAGGAGGCAGAGGAACATTGAATCACAGCATGAGGACACGGAGGCAGCATTGCAATCACCTGGCCAAATTGCTGGTGTGCCTAGGCAGGAACCATTTATTTACCCAGTGAACTGTAAAGGACAGATATTGTCCTCGACTGTCCATAGTTAGAGCTCCACAGGTTGGCGCTGCCATGAACTGTACCAGACAACAACAAGCTCATGAACTGGTCCATCTTCTGCTCAATGTATGTGTCCCTTTTTTTTTTTTTCTTAAACATTCTTTTTTTTCAATATGAACATGCTAGGCATAATAAATAAATACAAAATAGCCGATAGCACAATATAAGACATACAATGACTATGACTCACAAAAGAGTAAGCAGCATAGTGTTCCAGTCCATGTCTTCAATGTCGACTCCTTGTTCCATTGGGACTCAGAATCAAAAGTAACAGCCATTGTGAGCTTACCCAATAGTAACCATATAAGAGTTGTACATATAAAATCTGCTAAGTAGCATATTAATTACACAAAGAACTTGAAAGGGAAAAAAAAAGAAGATATAAAACAGATTGGGATAAAAAATAAAAAAGGAGAAGAAGGAAAAGGAGGGGGTCCCAAATTGTGTAGGGCAGCCACTCTCTTTATTGTCAAAAGTTGAGAGGGACTAAGGGGAAGGGCTGGCACTTTTTTAGAGAAGTAATGCCAGCTTAGGACTCTCAACTTTGGCTTGGCACAAGCCATTAGTTTTCTGAAATGGGTACAGTCAACCACATGGAAAGGGAAGGACTGCAGTACCAGCAACTTGGCCAGGAGCATGTTTAGATTCTGCACCGCTGGATGAGTGTGCGCATACTGTTGTCTGTTTGCATTGCCTCGTGATCATTTGCTGGCAAAATGTGTGATGATGAGTAGGAGTAGGAAGGAGCATCAGGACCATGAGAAGAAAACACAGCTCCCTTCTGCTGAGGTTGTGGAGCCCTGACTGCTGGAGAAGGGGTGGGTTCCGCTGGGAGATGCTGTGTCTGGCTGCATCACTACAGGTTTTCCCATGCTACTTTATGGTGAAGCTGCATGTGTTGATGCAGGTCCCACATATCCTACATTCGGCCACACTGACGTCCTCTGGTGACTAAATGAAAAATTCCCACACTGGCAAGTATGGCATTTTAACCCCACCACTGCATGGTGACTGTCTGCCCCTTCCTCTATGAAGCCATGCACCGCTAGTTGATTCCGGACCGATAGGCTCCTGAGTAGAAGAAGGCCCTCCCGGGCACATTTTGCTCCGGATCTCACACTGCTGTCACACTGCTGCCACCCATGCTTACACTCTGCTGGCTAAAACTGTCTCACGGGCACGCTGCCACCCTGCAGCTGTCTCACTGGCATGCTTCCACCCTCACCCCCTGATATTGATGAAGCACCCTCTTCACCCTCTCCAGTCTCATGGCCGCGTCCCTGAGCGCTCGCAACACCTGCTCCCATGCAACTCTCATTGTCGCTACCTGTGCTCCTACAGGAGAAAGCAGCGGACCTCTCCTCCAAATCTGGGCTGGGCAGTAGCTACTGACTGTTCTCTTTAAACTTGTCCTTGCTGAAAAGCAGAGCAGAGCCAGCAGCATACAATACTTCCCGAGCAGAAGTAGGAAAAAAAGAGGCAGGTTCAGGACAGGTGGGGGCACAGAGCTTGTTCCGGGGCCATGCCACCTAAGTGTGGTGTCAGAGGAACCCACCGACTCCTGGCTGTGGATATCTGATTTCAGTTGAGATGATGTTGAAGACTGAGTCAACCATTCCAGGAAAGCTGAATTGCAGGTCAAAAAACAACCGCTGGATGAAAGTGGCAGCTCAGGCCTGTTGCTGCGGCTGCTTCTACCACCCCTCTTCTTCTGCTGCTACTTCTGCCAGCTCCAGCAACATTTTTCCTACTGCCTGTTCTGTCGAAGGGCCCTGGCACCTGCCTGTTGGACAAGCTGTACAGTAACAGTAATTGTATATGTAAAATTAGTTATTCAGTGTCAATGTGAACACCCCAATAACAGTTAAATTACACAGCTTATTCACCCCACTTTGAGAATCAAGTCCTAATGGAAATACTTATTTATAAAACAAGGTGGAAACCACAATAACTGTAAAAATAAACATCTTATTTACCCCAATTTGAGAATCAAGGTGTAATATAATTGCTTATCTATTTAACAAGGTGGGTACCCTAATAACAGTCAAATTACACTACTTATTCACCCCAATTTGAGAATCAAGGCATTACAGAATTGCTTATCTATTTAACAAGGTGTTTACCGTAATAGTTAAATTACAGTACTTATTCACCCCAATTTGAGAATCAAGGCATAATAGAAGTGCTATCTATTTAACAAGGTAGACACCCCAATAACAGTTAAAATTGCACCACTTATTCACCCTAATTTGAGAAGCAAGGAGTAATGGAATTGCTTATCTATTAAACAAGGACACTGTTCAATTAGATAGGTTTGTGCAGGGAGTAATGCAAACTGAGCTGTCTCCTATAGATGCCTTCAGCTTCAGATTACACAGTCTGCACTGTCCCTGCACTCTCCCTATGCGCTCCCTAAAGTGTTTAGAAACTCTCCCTATGATCTCCCTACACTGTACCTGCACTGTCCCTGCAGTCTCCCTAATTAAGATTCTACAATTTAAACTTTGTTAAACACCGTCCCTAGCACTTGGCCCATCTTTCCCTATGCACGGTACACTGTAAAATGACTGAAACTGAGCGAGATTAGGATTTTTATATGCATGTTAACATAATAGGGGATGTCAATCTGCTAATTGTCTGGCTGCACTGCACTGCAGATGGTTGATCTCTTGTTCCTAGACTTTGTAACACATGTAGCTGCCGTTTTTTAATCATTACCATGAAGTGCCAGGAAATCCGGATTCCCATTGTGAATTGAATTTTTCCTAAACTTTGGATCAAATTCCTCTTTGGATGCTTTGATTTGCTCAACACTAGTCATACTCACATGACTGACTCTAACCAGTCTGTGCTGTGTTAAGTCTGCCGACTGTGTGGTGAGGCCTGTCACCACCACCACCACCAAATCTCCTCTTTTGGGTATTGTGCAGGAAGTAAGTATTTAGTGTTTTTTTTTCTTTTAATATATTTATATTGACACTACTGGGGGTACTAGCGGGGGGAGGGAAAGCATTATATTTAAAAAAAACTGCTGGGGGCGTTATACTTCAGGGGTACATAATACTAAGTGGGCAACTACTGGGGCACTTTATACTAAGTGGGGGTCTACAGCAATGGATTATACTATGTGGGGACTACAAATAGATGCTAGTGGTGGCCAGCGTCCAGCATGTACTAGACCTACTAATGCTTGAGAAAGGGCATCCAATTATATGCCCAAAACGTTGCACTGCTGTACTTACTAAAAACCTGGCCTAAATAAACCAAATCGCAAAGCAACAAACTGGAGTGCTGTCTGTATGTATTTGACCTACAAGTAAGAAAAGGGTCCAGAGGTGGAGAGTGGACCCAAATTGATCGTGCACCCTAATAAGCCCTTCATCAGGAGTGCTGTAGTCTTATTTTTTCAGAAAGTGAAGGACTACAAATAGATGCATTATAGCACAAAAGACAACAGGGGCACATTATACTACAGGGCGGACTTCAGGGACGCATTATACTACAGGGAGGCATCATACTACAGGGTTCAATTATACTGCAGGGGGGACTACTGGGGGTCATTATACTACATAGAGGCATTAACATGGGTTGGGTAAGAGCATTATACATACTAGCACTACAGGGGCATTATAATTCTGAGTGCACTAAAGGGGAGGTACATTATACATACTGGCACTATATATGCAGTAGGGGTGGCATTACAATACAAGCAAGAGCACTACAGGGGGCATTATAACACAGACCGAAGCACCGCAGAGGGCATTAAAATACAGGGTCCATTATAAATACTTGAAACTACTACAGGAGAGATTATAAATACTGGAGCCACCATAGGGGGCATGATAACTACTAGGGAATGGGGGCATTATTACTACTGGGGGTGCTCTGGGAGAGAATGATTACTTTATTGAGACTTTGTGGAGGTCTATTACTATTAAAGGCAGTCTGGGAGCACTATTGCTATGGAGGATTATCTCTATGGCACTGTTATGTATGCAGTATAGTATTTAGGGGCATTTGTGAGCACTGCGGGCACAGTATGGGGGGCAGGAGCAAGATAACAATTTGGGATCACAAAGACAGGGAGGAAGATGGATAAAAGAGGAATCTAAGATGTCTGTGTGGCTAACTTTGCAGAGACAAAAATCATTTGAAAGAAGTCATCAAGGTGGTCTGGTCTGAATGATGAAGATGAGGAAAGGAATCATCTACATCTAAGGATACATCCAGGGACGTAGCTAAAGGCTCATGGGCCCTGGTGCAAGAGTTCAGCTTGGGCCCCCCTTCCCTTAGTGCTCTGTGTGTCTTCTTATGTAGCACAAGGGTCTTTGGGCCCCCTCAGGCTCCTGGGCCCGGTAGTGACTGCTACCTCTGCAACCCCTATATTAGATGTAAAAGGTATGTTCTGCTGTATTCTCTGTATTTTCTGTATTTTTGTAGCGCTGTATGTAATGTCCATCAAAGTATGTTTTTAAGAATAGGGGGCTAGGGGGATGATTGAGAATCTAGAACGGGAGTTTTAATTTTTGCTTCAAGCAGAAGAAAGGCAAGGTGTACAGCAGGGCTCAGAAGGGAAGGCAACATATGGATTTTAGAGGTCAGATTTCACTGGGATAATTTTCAGGTAACATGTTGTATTTGAAGACCCCCTGATGCAACCCTACAGTGGAAACTCTGGAAGTTGAAATTTGTTAGTCATTGTCTCCTGAATATGGAAACACCTGGTATGGGCACAAAGCCGGGCTCAGAATGGAAAGAGCACCATATGGCTTTTGGAGGGCAGATTTCACTGGAATAATTTGCCAGTGCCATGTGACTTTTGAAGACCCCCTGAGGGAACCAAACAATGAAAAAAAAACAAAAATGAGCCCATTTTGGAAATGACAGCCACTGAGGAATATTTCAAGGAAGTGGGGGTATACTGAGCACTTTGGCTAACAGGCGTTTTATACAATTTAGAAACATTTGGCTGTGAAAATGAAAAATTACATATTTTCTAAGAAAATGTTGCTTTAGGTCCAAATTTTTCATTTTGCAGAAGTGGTAAAAGGGAAAAATGCACTTCTCAATTTGTTACTCATTTTCTCCTGAATACAGCAACACCCTATATGTGGTCTCAAACTAATGTATGGGCACACAGGGCTCAGAATGGAAGGATCTCAATATGGCTTTTGGAGGGCAGATTTTACTGGAATAATTTTCAGGTACCATGTCACATTTGAAGACATCCTGAGGTAACCCTACATGGGAAACCCAAAAAAAGACCTCACTTTGGAAACCACAACCCTCAAGAAGTTTGTAAAGGGGTGCAGTGAGCACTGTGGTCTAACAGGTTTTTCACATAATTTAGAAACCCTTGGTGGTAAAAATGAAAAAAAAAAAAATATATATATATATATATATATATATATATATATATATATATATATATATAATTATTTTTTTTACAAGAAAATGTCACTTTAGGCCAACATTTTTCACGGAATGACAGGAGAAAATCATCCCAGATTATTGTGTACTGAATATAGCAACACCTTATATGTCATAAACTGTTTGGTTGCACCACAGGGATCAGAAGAGAAAGTGCACCTGAGGCCTAGTATGAGGATTTACAAAGCACTGGTCAACAACTACAGAGGCTCTAGGGTGAAATAAAAAATAAAATAAAAAAGTGACCCCATTTTAGAAACTACACCCCTTACACAATTTACCAAGGTGTGTAGTGAGCATTTTACCCTAACAGGTGATGCATTTCCATTCACAGTATATGCAAAATAAAAATTGGAATTTTTTACACAGATATGCCATTTCAGAGCCCAATATGTTGTGCCCAGCTTATGCCAGTGTGAAAAGTCATCCCTCTTATTATTATGCCATGCTTTCTGGTTTTATAAACTCCTTATGTGACCCTAATCTTTTGCCTGGATATACACCAGGGCTCAAGAGTAAACAAACACCAAGTACATGTGAGGCACGATGTGATTTACACATTTTGAGGCTCAATGTGATTTACACTATAGAAGCTCTAGGGTGAAATAATAAATGGACCCCTCTAGAAGTGACCCTATATCAGAAACTAAACCACTCAAGGTATTTATTAAGGGGTGAAGTGAACATTTGACCTCACGGATGTTTTGCAGAAAGTAATGAACAGGGGACGGTGCAAAATTAACATTGAACGTTTTCCACAGATAGAGCATTTCAGTGTCCAATATGTTGTGCCCAGCTCGTGCCATCTGAAGCAAACTATACGTTTTAACTTATTAGGTAGGTTCTACTGGGGACCGAAATGCCATAAATCTGTAAACTAGGGGTAGATATCCCTTTTTGACCGCTTTTTATTTGCTTTTTGGAAAGCAGGATGAAGAAAAGGCAGCGACTTTTCTATTGCTTTTTGGGTTTTGTTATTGAAGCATGCACCATGCGGGAAAAATGATATGTTATCTTTATTCTACTGGTCAGTGCCATTACAGAGATACTAATTTTATGTAGTTTATTTTTCTGGCGATTGTCTTGTGTGTAGGCTCATTTTTTTGTGTGAAGAGTTGACGCTTTTATTGGTATCAATTTGTGGTACATATGATTTTTTGATCGCTTGATATTACACTTTTTGTGAGGCAAGGTGAAAACAAAATGGCTGTTTTGCACTGTTTTTATTTTTTACAGCATTCAAATAACAGAATGTTGCCACAAGGGTGTCACGATCTATCGCTGACCCCGCTGTTCCTGGGATCAGAAAGTCGCAGCAGGTGGCAATACGCTCAGTTTCTCAAGGGATCGCTCCATGACCTAATGGTGCGAATAAATTCCGGTCCAGGTTTTCCTGCTTAAAGAAGAACTCCAGCAAAAATTTCTATTCCATGTCCTGCTAGAAATGTACATGATGTAATCTGTAGTGAATATCATTTTCTTACCAATGGCTGTCTTTGTGAGTTATATCTGTCTGATGTTTCTCATCTGTGTCATGTGACCAGCAATTAGAGCCACCAACTCACACAGCATCTTATGTGTGGACAGGAAGTCTATTTCTCTATGCATTCCAATGGGAGCCTTACTTTCAGTCTCATAGGAATGAATAGAGAAGTGACTGGCTTCCTGTCCTGGGTCAAATATCCTGGTGAGAAGAAAGACCAAAGACAGCGGCACTCACCGAATATTCACAACTTTATTCTTCAATAGAATCTATGGAGATAACCGCCAGCCTCATATGCATAGCGGCGGAGGGCGGACAGCATACCGGCAGTGCAAACAGCAGCGACGGCCGTTTCGCGCGATCAACAGGATATTTGCTATATGGACTTTCTTCCACAATATATGCAGCAGAGCACCACCGCTTCAAGTTAACGGTCTTTGTACATTTCTCTATCTATGGGTCGTGTTCACATGGGATTCTGAGTGCAGTGCCACCCTCATTCATCATCTATCGTTATTATACAATCCTGTCTTGGGTCAGTTGGAGGTCAGGGAGTTGGTCACATGACCCAGCTACAATTAGAAGAGAGGGGATAACTCAGAAACGCAGTCTGAGATAACTCAGAAACGCACCTTTCTAACAGGTCAGAGAATAAAACATTTTGAGTTCTTCTTTAAGCCAGCAGCGATGTCGGCCGTTTCATTAGATTGTCAGCTGTATGTTACAGCTGACAATCTAATACCGCTCGGCCATCCTGAAAATGGGGGGGTGATTGAAGGGAAGGGGGGGAACTTTATTACTTACAGGACGCTGCTGCTGGCGGGTGGGCGGCAAGTGTACTTGCGGTGACACTTGGAGCTCATGATGTACTGTGCACATCATGATGCTGTAACTATCACCACATCATGACGTACATAGTACGTCACTCGTCACTAAGGGGTTAACCTAGGTGTCAGTGGTAAGGACTAGAGCTCCCACCGCCCTACTCACTACCTAGGGCTTATTTCAGGGTAAGCCAGGGATAAGGCACGTGATCGGCATATGGGTTAGCAGCCTGTCTAGGGACGTCAAGGCAACCAGGTGCCAGATGAGCTAGGGGTCACCACTCCTTCCTCTCCCTAGTGGAAGGGTACTCCTTTTCCCTCCCCTCTGCGCTGGCACATCTGTTTCCTGCTATCTTAGATGTGAAAGGTATATCATGAAATATATTTTAGAGCCGTTTGTTATGATGTGACAATATTTAATATGTCTGTGTTTTTAATTTATTTCAGTTTTACACAATAACATTTTTTTTGAAAAAAACAACACTTGTGCTGCCATTTTCTGAAAGCCTTTTTTTATTTTGTACATATGATTTTACATTTTTTTGTGAGGCATGGTGAATAAATGGCTGTTTTGGCTTCATCTTTATTTATTTTTTTATGCCGTTCGCCTGATGAAGTAGATCATATGAAATTTTTATGTGATAGACCAACACAAAGTAGTGAAAAGAAAATGATACACTAAAAAAAGTGAAAACCTGGAAAGTGTGGTGTACATTTGTATTCAGCCCCCCTAAGTCAATACTTTATATGACCACCTTTTGCTCAAATTACAGCTGCAAGTCATTTGAGATATGTCTCTAACAGCTTTGCACATCTAAAGGCTGCAATTTTTGCCCATTCCTCTTTGCAAAATAGCTCAAGCTCAGTCAGATTGGATGGAGAGCGTCTGTGAACAGCAGTTTTCAAGTCTTGCCACAGATTATCAATGAGATTTAGATCTGGACTTTGACTGGGCCATCCTTACACATGTATATGCTTTGATGTAAACCATGTATATGCTTTGATGTAACATATCCAATTCATAATTAATATCTACCCAAACCAGGGACATGTGCGTTTGGGTAGATATTAATTATGAATTGGATATGTTATAATTTATATAATTGAGCTCATGTATTAATTTTGAATGATGTATTTTATCCCCTTATATTTAGATTATGTCCTCATGTCATGTAGCTCCTGCTACTTCTCTGTATTATGTAGCATGTGTCATCAAGCCTGCTTTTATCTCCTTTGTGTACAGTCATGGCCAAAAGTTTTGAGAATGATACAAATATTAATTTTTACAAAGTCTACTGCTTCAGTTTTTATAATGGCAATTTGCATATACTCCAGAATGTTATAAAGAGTGATCAGCTTAACATCAATTACTTGCAAAGTCAATATTTGCCTAGAAAATGAACTTTATCCCCCAAAACACATTTCAACATCATTGCAGCCCTGCCTTAAAAGGACCAGCTAACATCGTTTCAGTGATTGCTCCATTAACACAGGTGTGGGTGTTGATGAGGACAGGGCTGGAGATCAATCTGTCATGATTAAGTAAGAATGACACCACTGGACACTTTAAAAGGAGGCTGGTGCTTGGCATCATTGTTTCTCTTCTGTTAACCATGGTTATCTCTAAAGAAACACGTGCAGTCATCATTGCACTGCACAAAAATGGCCTAACAGGGAAGAGTATCGCAGCTAGAAAGATTGCACCTCAGTCAACAATCTATCGCATCATCAAGAACTTCAAGGAGAGAGGTTCCATTGTTGCCAAAAAGGCTCCAGGGCGCCTAAGAAAGACCAGCAAGCGCCAGGACCGTCTCTTAAAAGTGTTTCAGCTGCGGGATCGGGCTACCAGCAGTGCAGAGCTTGCTCAGGAATGGCAGCAAGCAGGTGTGAGTGCATCTGCACGCACTGTGAGGCGGAGACTCTTGGAGCAAGGCCTGGTCGCAAGGAGGGCAGCAAAGAAGCCACTTCTCTCCAGAAAAAACATCAGGGACAGGCTGATATTCTGCAAAAGGTACAGGGAGTGGACTGCTGAGGACTGGGGTAAAGTCATTTTCTCTGATGAATCCCCTTTTCGATTGTTTGGGACATCTGGAAAACAGCTTATTCGGAGAAGACGAGGTGAGCGCTACCACCAGTCTTGTCTCATGCCAACTGTAAAGCATCCTGAAACCATTCATGTGTGGGGTTGCTTCTCAGCCAAGGGAATCGGCTCTCTCAAGTCTTGCCTAAAAACACAGCCATGAATAAAGAATGGTACCAGAATGTCCTCCGAGAGCAACTTCTCCCAACCGTCCAAGAGCAGTTTGGCGATCAACAATGCCTTTTCCAGCATGATGGAGCACCTTGCCATAAAGCAAAGGTGATAACTAAATGGCTCAGGGAACAAAACATAGAGATTTTGGGTCCATGGCCTGGAAACTCCCCAGATCTTAATCCCATTGAGAACTTGTGGTCAATCATCAAGAGACGGGTGGACAAACAAAAACCTACAAATTCTGACAAAATGCAAGCATTGATTGTGCAAGAATGGACTGCTATCAGTCAGGATTTGGTCCAGAAGTTGATTGAGAGCATGCCAGGGAGAATTGCAGAGGTCCTGAAGAAGAAGGGTCAACACTGCAAATATTGACTTGCTGCATTAACTCATTCTAACTGTCAATATAAGCTTTTGTTACTCATAATATGATTGCAATTATATTTCTGTATGTGATAAAAACATCTGACAAACACACATAAAAACCAGAGGGCAGCAGATCATGTGAAAATATAATATTTGTGTCATTCTCAAAACTTTTGGCCATGACTGTATATTTTTTAATCATGTATTTAATAAATTACAATTGTTATTCTAATCATTGGGAGTGCCATAGTTTCTTTCTTTTTCATTTTTTTATTTTTTTAAATATTTCCTAGAATGTGAGCAGGACTGGTTGCACCCACTTGCAGAGCTGCCTAGAATAAATGGTAATGATGCCTATGATGTGCCATAATGACTGAGCAGTCAGAACTTACCAATATGTTGGATATGCATGTGCCAGAGTATAGTGTGTCATGTGGTTATGGCCTCTCACCCCCTAGGCATCTCTGAAAACGGAGGCAACCAGTCCTGTTCACATTCCAAGGTTGTTTGTGGCCATTTTAAGTAATTCAGAACTGCTTGATTTCTGATGTACACTTTAGAATAAGATGGCCATAAGTCATTGATCTTAACATAAATCTAAGATATTATATCTGCTCTTCAAATTGGTTTCATCTTTATTTCCACCAATAGAAGACAATCTTCCACCTACTATTCTAATAAGAATTACATTGTAGAAAAACCCTTACCTGTGCAGCAAAATAAAAACAAACTCGGCTTGCTTTGCTCTCCATTTGAGGGCTTTTGTTTTCCTGAGATTTCTGCTACAAGAGAACATTTTTTATTTTATTTTCAAAGTCACAGTATGCAGTCACAGAAAAAACTAAAAAAATGAATATTGAATTTTAATATCCCTTTCTAGTGGAAGTTTCCCCCCAAAATGTGCAATGTATCCAGAGCCAACCAGCTGTCATCAACAAACTGATCAACATATCTTCAGGAGAAATAAATCATGTCACAGTGCAGTACAATATACGGCCTTATCAGAACCAAATACCACAAGGCAGCACAATATGCTGTAGCACAAAATACTTCCCCAGAAGCTACCACTCTGTGGTGGCCAGCTCCTACTCCTTCTTCTCCAACTGTCTTAATTAAGATATGGAGGACAGAGCTGAGGAGGTGAGATGAAGTTCACAGCAGCAAACCAGCTCTACCAACAGCATATTGACTGCTTGCAGTATCAAACATACAGGAGAATACAAGACTATCTACCTCTTACATGCAGTGAGTTCCCTTCCAATGTAGACCTTCTCTTTCCTCATTTCCATTCAGCCTGGTGCTGTACAATGCCCCTAAATGTGCTATATTGCTGAGAAAATGGCATCCAAAAGAATTAATGCCCCCTAAAACACCTATATACTGTAGTGCACCCAGTATTAATAATGCCCTTACAGTGCTTCCAGTAATAATGTCCCTGAAAATATCCCCACTAATTATAATGCCCCTATAGTACCTCCAGCAATAATAACGCCCCCTATTGTGTCCCCAATAATAACAATGCACCAGTAATAAAAATCCCCTTATAGTGCTGCCAGTAATTCCCCCACAGTGGCCTTAGTAATGTCCCCTCCAGTAGGCCCAGTAATGGCCCCAACAGTAACCTCAGTAATGTCCCCACAGTGTCTCCAGTAATGTCCCCCACAGTGCCTCAGTAGCTTCCCCTCACTGACGCCAGTAATGTCTCCATAGTGCCCTAGTAATGTCTCCCAGTAATGTCCCTTTAGTAATTCCTCTCCCAATAATTCACCTCATAACGGTCCCCTCATTAATTCCCCCCTAGCAATATCCCCTCAGTTATGCCACCCAGCAATATCCCCAAGTGGCCTGCTCCCTAAGATGACCAATACCACCCAGTCACATCAGCCATTCCTCTCTGATCCCTGCATCACACTGCTACACTGAAAACACCACCAGTTAGGCCTTAGATAGCCTTACTGAGCCCCTCTTATCTGACAATGAGAGACACAGGGCTGGCCTAGGCCCTAGCATGCACAAAGAGGGGTTATGTAGGCATCTGGTAGAGGCAAGCTGGCTGGATGAGGTTTACGTGCAGGCAGTCTCAGAGACACAAACTTTTAATAACTTGACGTGTCTAGCCACCAGGTGTCAAAGGACCTGACGGCAGGCTGTACTAGCAGCACATTGATCAGAAAACATTTTGGCTGTGGCAGATGCAACATGATAATTATATGACAGTGGGGCTGGCAGTGGTGCTCCCCACATTGTAGTTGCACTGCTGATATTATCATGTCACAAAGTTTAAATTGAGGGTGCCTGTGGCTGACAGCATGATACAGGCAATCAGTCCACATATGATTACAGCGAGTGATGGGCCTGCCCTACTGCTCTGACACTTTGTATTGTATCATAATGAGAGCATCGGCCTGCGTGATATATAAACTGTAATACAAGCTGTCTGCTATGCTGCCCTCTAATTATCATAATCGAGTGTTGCAGGGCCAGCAGCTTGTGATATGTATTACAGTCTACACATCGCACAGGCTGATGTTCTCATGATCATACAGTACAAAGTGTCAGCGCAGCAGGGCTGGTGCCCGGCCATATGTATTAGTACAAGGTTGCCAAAGAAAATGTGAAGTGTGAACAACAGGCTGGGCATCCCTGGCCACTTCATAGTAAAGGACAATCGGCCCACTGAGAATTTTCCCAGTGGATTGTATTGCCAGTTTCTCCCTGATTATTATTATAATTATGCAGATGATGATGATGATGATTATGATGAGTAAAGCACTGTTTGGATTTCACTAAATAGATGTTAGCCATGTGACCCTAAAGGAGAAACGGCTGCAATTAAAGGCAATAACCGGAATATAGTAGAATTTAATAAATTTATTTGGATGTTGGAAAAATTTATATTGATATAGTAGGATGAGACTGTAGATCTCTGCATGTGGCATGATTGACATGTATTTACATATCATGAATAAAACAGGGAACAGCATCTGCTTCCTCTAGATATTATAATATGTGACATAAAAAACATCAGTTGTCAACATCCAATGCTAATATGCACTTTTAGGGAGATTTTCACAAAACCTATAATCCATTTTCCATTTACATGGTTCAGTTTAAAAATGGAACTGTAAGTGTTTCTTTCCTTTATTCTTTTCTGTCATTGGACTATTATACTGTAAATGCATTTACACCCCCATGCCCCTATTACTTTGACATTATAATGCAATTTTAACGCATTAGGAGAAAAATAAAATATAATGTAATATATCTACTGAAACAATACTATCTTTTGAATTTTGAACAATGTATCTTTTGAATTTTGACAAATGCATGACTTTTAAGACCACAAGCACATAACTTAGTAGATGGATGTGCACATTTCTATACACTTTGAACACCAGATGGCTCCATACTATGTAAGTAAATGTCATAATTCTTCAATTGAAATATTTTTAACTATGCCATGCTTTGAGCAAATCTGAAAAAAGCAAGTAAAAATATTACAAAAAGTCATTATCAAATATATTTGACAAACGTTGCTCAATAATTACAACTATATTGAAATGGTAAAATCTTTCATACTTGAACATACTCTTGAACAAATCTTAACCACTTCCCATCCAGGCCATTTACCCCCTTCCTGACTAGGCCTAGTTTTGCAAATCTGACATGTGTCACTTAATGTGGTAATAACTTTGGAACGCTTTTACTTATCCAGGCCATTCTGAGATTGTTTTCTCGTGACACATTGTACTTCATGTTAATGGTAAATTTGAGTCAATATATTTTACCTTTATTTATAAAAAATCCAAAACTTACTGAAAATTTTGAAAAAAAATCACACTTTTTTTAATATGAATTTCTCTGCTTTTAAGTTGCATAGGGATATCTAATAAAATTGTTATTAATGAACATTCACCATATGTCCACTTTATGTTGGCATAATTTTGGAAATGTAATTTTATTTTTTTAGGACGTTAGAAGGCTTCAAATTTTAAATGTAATTTTTAAGATTTTCATGAAAATTTCCAATAGTTAATTTTAAAGGACCTTTGCAGTTCTAAAGTGACTTTGAGGGGCTAAAATAATAGAAACCTCCCATAAATGAACATATTTTAGAAACTACAGCACCCAATGTAATCCAAACTGATTTTATAAAGTTTGTTAACCCTTTAGATTTCCCACAAGAATTAAAACAGAAAGAAGGTGAAATTTAAAAATAAATATATTTTTTTGCAGATTTTCAATTTTTAATTCATTTTCCCTATAAGATAGCAAGGGTAAACCACAAATCAAACCTGAATATTTATTTTCCTGATTCTGAAGTTTGCAGAAACACCCCATATGTGGTTGTAAACTGCTCTGTGACCGGCAGTAATGAGAGGGAGATAGTACAAGCATTTGTGATTGCTTTGACAGCTTGACAGAGTGATCAAAAGCCTGGAGACCAGGAAAAAAGGTCTCAGGTTAAAGCTTCATGTTCTTGGCTGTCAGGAGGCAGCTGAGTCATGGAGCTTCTATGTACAGGTGCTGCACACAGGGGGAAAAGCTCAAGGATGTTTTAAAACGTCCATTCAGAGATAGAGATCCACTACCAGGACGTTTATAGTCAATGGGCAGACTTGAAGTGGACAACAGGCCTAATGTAAAAAAAAATAAAAGAAATAAAAGTCATACACTCTCTAAAATGGTATCAGTACCTCTCCACAAGAAATAGACCCTGACACAGCTCTGTAGATGTAACTAAGAAAAAGTTATCGGGGTCAAAATATGGGCACTTTAAAAAAAAAAATTAAAACACAAGAAAAATGATAAAAATGTATTTCTGTAATTAGACTGACCGGTAGAATGAAGTTGTCATGTCAAGTTTACCACATGGGGAACAGTGTGAAAACAAACTCCATAAAAGAATGGCTGAATTACTTTTTGTTTTTCAGCTTCCCTCTACATCATATGCAATATTAAACTTTTCCTGCTAAAAACAAGACTCCAATCAGCTATCTGAATGGAAAAGTTAAAAAAATATATGGCTCCTGGGGGGTAGGGAGTAAAAATGAAAGCAAAAAAAAAAAGGAAAATCGCTGCATCTGGGGTTTCAGGCTTTTTTCCCACACACAATTTTTCAAGCAATTTTAAACTATTTTGAGTCTTATATGAATAGACTTAAAGACGCATCAGAGTGGTCCTTGTGATTGAATGCCTTATTTGAATTTGATGGGCATAAGTGTTTTTCATTATTTACCGGCAAGTGGGGAATAAAATTGTAATAGTGTTGTCACACTCCATTAAAAAAATGTTTGACAGTGTTTTGATTTTTTAAAATTAAACGCTTCAGACAATTTTTACATGTTAACCAAAAGAACAGTATAAAATGCCCTACAAGTGCTGTGATTTCAGACACTATCCTGTTTTTCTTTTTCTTTTGTGTATTGGAATTTTTTGTTCAAACTATGGCATGCTTTGAGTATGACATTTTCCCATAGACTATTCTATACAAATCTGAAAAAAGCAAGTAAAAAATTCCTTTTAAAAACCTCAGTCATAAGGTACACTTTGTTTGGAACTCATAGCATTATTTTATTTTTTACAAATAGTAGTTTAAAAATGCTTGCAGAATTGTGTTTGACGGTGTCCTTTAGGGCTCATGCACACAAACATTTTTTTTTCTTTTTGTTTTTAATTTTTTTGCAGCCCGTATGCAAAGCTATTCACTTCAATGGGGCTGTAAAAAACAGAAATGACTGTGCGTGCATTCCGTGTCCGTATATTCTCATGGCCGCTCCACAAAAAATAGAACATGTTCTAATTTTGTACGTATTACGGACAAGGATAGGAGTTTTTTACTAAGGGTTGGCCCTTCCATTCCACAAAATGCAGAGTGCACATGTCCGGAATCAGTGTTTTGCCGACATGTAATTTGCAGACTGCAAAAAAAACAACACTCATGTGCATGAGCCCTAAAGAGGACTTGTTGTTTCTTCTAATATATGTTTTAGATATAATTATTTAGCATATATAATTGTTAAGTTTTAGTAATTACTTGCAGTCCCCATGAAAGAGCAATTATGGAGCAACTTTTCTTATAAATCTGTGTTCTGCCATTCCTCTATTATTCCTAGTACAAATTAGTATTAGTATTATCAGCAGTCTATAATAAAGGTCCCACTAGGTGTTAGACCTCATGCATATGACAGCTTTTTTGGTCCATATCTGACCCACATTTTTTGTGGATCGAATGCAGCCTCTGTGTCCTGTTCGCATCCATGCAAATGTGCTGCACATTATAGAACATGTAATCTATAATCTCATTATAGTACAATATTGCTTACAAAACCTCTTGCTACCTTAAAATTGTAATAAGCAGCTATGTATGTTTATTTTTTGAGAAATGGCTTCAAGTCTGGTTTAAAGATGATAACAGAATTAATCTTTCATTATTCATTTATTTTATTTACTTGTAAAGCCATTTAATTGTAAAGTCATTAAAGAAATGTTCTTATTAATTCATTTTAATGACAACGCTTTTCCTGAAATAAATAATCAAACTGAAAAATACTTGCATTTCTCAAAATAAAAAACTCAAATAAATAAAAAAGTATGTTTGCCACAAGACTAGCTGGAAATAGAAAGATGATGGTATGAAGAAGTTGTTCCAAATCAAGTTCCAAATAAAAGTCAGGGTCATCGGCCAATGGTCTAGAACAGGGTTGCACAACTTATGTGGCCCCCAACTGCCTGGTCACAGACTCACTTTTGTTTGGATATTGGTCAGATTTATTTTCCATGAAAGAATTAAGAAGAGTGGCACATAATACAGGAGCTGGAGCAGGTAAGTACTAATGGTGTTCTGTGTGGCCACATCTGGGACACATATAAATTGGCCGATCCCTGTTTGGTACTCCAGTAAGGAGTAGGAGAAATGGAAAGGTGGTCAAACATATGTGTACCTATTAGAGATGAGCGAGCATGCTCGTCCGAGCTTGGTGCTCGTTCGAGTATTACGGTACTCGTAAGTGCTCGCTGCTCGGACGAGTATCTCGCCATGCTCGAGGAAATGGCATCTCCCGCATTTTGAATTTTTGGCGCCTATAAACTCAGCCAATCACAAGCCAGGAGACTCTGCGGTACACCCAGCATCACGTGGGGCCCTTACATGTCGATAGCAGGGGTTGGCTGGCCTGATCAGGTGACCCTGGAATATACTAGTGACTGCCCGCGGTGCTCGGCTCAGATGCTGTCTGGATGTCGTTAGGAACAGAGCTGCTGCGTTTCAGGGAGAGTGTTAGGGCCTGGATTTAGTTCTCTGTTAGGCAGGAGTGATCTCAAAAGAACCCAACAGCCCTTCTAAGGGCTACAAGACATTTTTTTTTGGTCTCCTGGCTGGGCTGGCTGGCACTAATAGTGCAGCTATCGCCATATATAACACTTTTTTTTATTGTTTTAAATCCATTTCATACAGCAGTGTGGAACCATTCTGTGTGTCACAGTTCAGCTGTCCACTCACCACAAACCACAATCCGTATTTTCTGTCCAGGTGACCCATATTGTACGTCACGTAATCAAATACGGTCTTTTGCTTTCATTGATACAACTACATTACAAAAATCTCTGTGCGACATTTGTCTGAGTTGCAGTCAAAATAGCCACAGTCAGCAGGGGCTGAGTTTGCTCTCTGATAGTTTCTGCACGACACGTTAAAAAAAAAAAAAATAAAATAAAAAGTTTTTTTGTTGTTTTTGTTGTGTAATTGCTCCATACTGCACAGTACGTAATAACATACGTAATTTTGCTCTAACTTATCCACCTATATACAAACCACAATCCGTATTTTCTGTCCAGGTGACACATTCTGTACGTCACTTAATTAAAAAAGGTCTTTTGCTCTCACTGATATAGCTGCATTACAAAAATCTCTGTGCAACATTTGTCTGGGTTGCAGTCAAAATAGCCACAGTCAGCAGGGGCTGGGTTTGCTACCTGATAGTTTGTGTACGTCATGTTAAAAAAAAAAAAAAAAAAAAAAAAAAAATAGTTTTTTTGTTGTTTTATCTCAGTGATACAAATCCATTTCATACAGCTTTGTGGAACCATTCTGTGTGTCACAGTTCAGCTGTCCAGTCACCACAATCCGTATTTTCTGTCCAGGTGACACATTCTGTACGTCACGTCATTGAAAAAGGTCTTTTGCTCTCACTGATACAGCTACATTACAAAAATCTCTGTGCGACATTTGTCTGGGTTGCACTTAAGCAGACCAAGTCTGCCTAATCTAATAGTTTCAGTGTAATTGCTCCATACTGCACGGTATGTAATAACATACGTAATTTTGCTCTAACTTATCCACCTATATACAAATCACACTCCGTATTTTCTGTCCAGGTGACCCATTCTGTACGTCACATCATTGAAAAAGGTCTTTTGGTCTCACTTATACAGCTACATTAGAAAAATCTCTGTGCGACATTTGTGTGGGTTGCAATTAAGCAGACCAAGTCTGCCTAATCTAATAGTTTCAGTGTAATTGCTCCATACTGCACGGTACGTAATAACATACAAAATTTTGCTCTAACTTATCCACCTATATATTATCTTGTTCAGATTGAACAAGTTTGTGGGTTTCAGTACAGCAGGCCCATTTATTTTATTTTTTTTATATAATACACTTATATACAGAAAATGTTGAACCCCAGGGCTAAGGGTCGAGGACGAGGGCGTGGGCATTCAATTACTGCAGGGGGCAGAGGTCGTGGTCCTGGGCAGGGTGAGACAGTACCTGCTGATGAGGGAGCATGGGAACGCCGCAGAGCTACACTTCCTAGCTTCATGTCTCAACTTACAGGGACACGTGGTAGAGGACTGTTGAAACCACAACAGTGCGAACAGCTGATCTCGTGGATTGCGGACAATGCTTCAAGTAATTTGTCCACCAGTCAGTCTTCCACGCAGTCCACCCACGTTACCCAAGGGAGCACTCCTCTGGCTCCTCCACCTCAACCTCCTTCCCCCCAGTCTGCCCCCTCCCAGGAAAATTTGGAATGCGATCCGGCATACTCTGAGGAACTGTTTTCTGGACCCTTCCCAGAGTCACAAACCACTTCTCAGGTTGCTGCTGACCTCGTTCCCGATGCCCAAGTTTTCCAACTGTCGCAGTCTGTGGGTGATGATAATGATGACAATGTTGAGTTAGTGGAAGAAGTTTGTAAAGATGTGTCGGACGATGAGACACGGTTGTCAGACAGTGGTGAAGTTGTTGTCAGGGCAGGAAGTCCGAGGGAGGAGCAGACTGAGGAATCGGAGGATGACGAGGTGACTGAACTAAGCTGGGTTGATAAGCCGAGTGAAGACAGTGCTTCTGAGGCGGAGGCGAGTGCTGCACCAGAACAGGTTGGAAAAGGCAGTGGTGTGGCCAGAGGGAGAAGCAGGGCCAGAGCTGGTGTATCAGCAGCAACTGTTTAACGTAGTGAAGCTCCCGTGGCGAGGCCTAGATGTTCGCAAGTCTGGAGGTTCTTTAAAGAAAGTGAGGATGACCAACGGACTGTGGTGTGCAACCTGTGCCACACCAGGATCAGCAGGGGTGCCAACACTATTAGCCTAACCACCACCAGCATGCGCAGGCATAAGAGTGCTAAACACCCCACTCAGTGGAACCAAGGCCGTTCACCACCTCCTGCGGGTCCCACCACTGCTCCTTCCCCTGTGTCACTCGCTGCCTCTGCTAGTCAACCCCCTGCCAGGACCCCGACACGAGCGCCTCCCGCCGGAAAACCACACCTTCGCCTCCACAATCCTCCACAGCGTCCACCAATGTGTCCCAGCGCAGTGTTCAGCTGTCTTTACAGCAGACGCTGGAGCGCAAGAGGAAATACAGTTCCACCCACGCACATGCCCAAGTACTCAACATCCACATCTCCAAATTTCTGAGCCTGGAGATGCTGCCCTATAGGCTGGTAGAGACCGAGGCATTTCGCAATCTCATGGCGGTGGCTGCCACTCGGTATTCGGTCCCCAGCCGCCACTATTTTTCCCGATGTGCCGTCCCAGCCCTACACCAGCATGTGTCACAGAACATCATCCGTGCCCTGACCAACGCTGTTTCTGAGAAGGTCCACCTAACCACGGACACGTGGACAAGTACTGCCAGGCAGGGACACTATATCTCACTGACGGCACATTGGGTTAACTTGGTGGAGGCTGGGACCGAGACTGACCCTGGGGCCACTCATGTACTGCCCACACCGAGGATTGCGGGGCCTACTTCGGTCACGGTCTCTCAGACGTACTATGCCTCCTCCTCTGACCCCTCCTCCTCCTCCACCGAATTACCATCCGTGGGCACAGCGCCTTCAGTCAGTAACTCTAGGCGCAGCAGCAGTGCCATGGGTAAGCGCTAGCAGGTGGTGCTCAAACTGCTGAGCTTAGGTGACAAAAGGCACACCGCCCAAGAGCTATTACAGGGCATCACAGCGCAGACCGATCTGTGGCTGGCACCGCTGAACCTCAAGCCAGGCATGGTTGTGTGTGACAACGTGCGTAACCTGATGGCGGCTCTGCAACTCGGCAGACTGACACATGTGCCATGCCTGGCCCACGTGTTCAATCTAATAGTTCAGCAGTTCCTCAAGACATACCCCAATCTGTCTGATTTGCTCACCAAGGTGCGCCGCATCTGTGCGCATTTCCGCAAGTCGACCACAGATGCTGGCACTCTCAGGGCAGCGCAGCGCCGCCTACAACTGCCCGCTCACCGACTGTTGTGCGACGTGCCCACAAGATGGAATTCGACATTAAACATGTTATCCAGAGTTCACCAGCAGCGCAGAGTGATTGTAGACTGCCAGATTTCAACTTCCACCAGAACTGGTAGTCCGGTAACTCAGATTCCTCAAGTCTACAATGAGGAGTGGACGTGGATGTCTGATATCTGCCAGGTGTTGACCAATTTTGAGTCAACACAGATGGTCAGCGGCGATGCCGCCATTATCAGCCTCACCATCCCGCTGCTTTGCTTGTTGAAAAACTCACTGCTCAGCATGAAGTTGGATGCTTTGCGCTTGTCACAAGAGACGGTGGAGGAAGATACGTCGCTTGATAGCCAGAGCACCCTCTGGTCTGTTTCTCAGCCCGTATTGGAGGAGGGGCACGAGGATGAGGAGGAAGAGGAGGAGAATGTCTGCGAGACAGAAGAGGGTACCAGTGCTCAGTCCTTCTTAACTCTTGAGCATGTATGAGCTGAAGAGGAAGACTTGGAGGAGGAGGAGGAAATGGAGAGTCAGGCCAGTGAGGAGTGGGAATTCTTGCGTGTTGGGACTCTGGGCAGACTTCATGTTAGGCTGCCTATCCCGTGACCCTCGTGTTAGAAGCATTTTTTCAAACACCAATTTACTGGGTGTTCACTCTCCTGGACCCACAGTACAAGCAGAACCTTTCCACTCTCATCCCTGCAGAGGAAATTAGTATGAGAGTGAATAAATATCAACAGGCCCTGGTGCACAAGCTGAAACAATCCTTCACATCTGACGCTGCTAGCGGCAGAGGGCATGGTTCTGTGGGACAAGTAGCGGGGGAGAGGAGGCGAGCAGGCAGCTTGTCCAGCACTGGCAGGGGAACGCTCTCCAAGGCCTTTGCCAGTTTTATGTCACCCAGCAAGACAATGTCACCTGTCCCCAGTCTAGGCAGAGTAGGGGGGAGCTGTACAGAAAGATGGTGAGGGAGTACCTAGCTGACCATACCAATGTCCGGACCGATCACTCTGCTCCATACAACTACTGGGTTTCAAAGCTGGACACGTGGCCTGAACTGGCGCTGTACGCCTTGGAGGTGCTGGCCTGCCCTGCCGCTAGCGTGCTGTCAGAGCGGGTATTCAGTGCAGCTGGTGGCGTCATCACCGATAAGCGTACACGCCTGTCAACTGACAGCGCTGACAGGCTGACGCTTATTAAAATGAACAAAGCCTGGATTTCACTGGAATTCAAATCTCCTCCGGGGGATAGCAGCTAAAGATTTACATTACTTATGTATCCGATTCCTCTTCTCTACTCCTCCTACTCCTTCTCCTCCTCCTTGTCGTCTTTGCCTAACGCTGACAAAAAAACGCCATTTTTTGAGGTCCAACTGGCACTCTTTTACCACAATTTTTCAGGAGGGCCCCCTACAGGCCCTCTCTCTAAATAATTTTTCTGGAGGTCCACCTACAGGCCCTCTCTCCAAACAATTTTCCCAGAGGTCTATCTACAGGCTCTCTCTCCAAACAATTTTTCCGGAGCTCCACCTACAGGCCCTCTCTCTAAACAATTTTTACGGAGGTCCACCTACAGGCCCTATCTCCAAACAATTTTTCCGGAGGTCCACCTACAGGCCCTCTCTCCATACAATTTTTCCGCAGTGTCAACTACAGACAGTGTAAAACAATGTTTCAGGAGCGTCAAACAGAGGGTCCAAAACAATTTTTCAGGAGGCGCAAGTACCGACATTTAATAATTTTTTTTTTTTGCTGTGGGTAGACTTTATGTACTCCGAAAAGAAAAAAAATTTTGGAGGCTCAACAAAAGCCATTTCACTGCATTCTCAGTCGGACAAAGTCATTGGTGGTGTAACCGCCATGCTGTGTCAGGCTAAATTTTTGGGTGCTTCACCAGCTACCGCATACTAACTCAGTCACTCTGTTGTCACTGCCGCCATACAGGGCCACGAAAAATGTTTATGTGGTTCGCCTGCTCCCGCAGTGTCACTCGCTCACTCTGTTGTCACCACCATAGTGGTTTGCACTATAGCAGCCCAAGTTTGCACATTCCCCTTTTTATCTCCAAGTGATCTATACTGCACGTCACGTAAAAAAATACATTCTTTTGCTCTCAGTGATACAAATCCATTTCATAAAATCCTCTCTTTCTCTTTAACTGATCTATACTGAACATCACTTTTAAAAATACGTCTTTTTCCTCTCTTTCTCTCTCTCCAAACTATTTTTCCGGATAGGTGCCGTATTCGGTATTAAACTGAGAAGAATGCATACAACACATGCCCCACTTGACAAATTTCAGAGTTGTACTGGTTGATGCTAAATTTTTAAGTTGGGGTCCTGCGTCGTCATTCGAACGACATCCGGCTGTTGTCACCACCACACACGCTAGCCAAGGGGGAACTCCTCTGGCTCTTCCAGCTCAACCTCCTTCCCCTCAGCCTGCCCCCCACCTACAGGCCCTCTCTCCAAACAATTTACCCGGGTAGAGGACGTATTAGATATTGTACAGATTTTTTTTTGGTTCTTCTTTTAATTGCCTCCTGCGATAGATGGGAATCGAACCCGGGTCAACTGCTTGGGAAGCAGCTATGCTCACCACTTTACCACCAACAGCCAAAGCAACTGATAAGAACTGATACTAAACTTGATGTAAGCCAACATTTTGACAATCGATGACCCGAAACGGGTCCGCCGTCGAGCCCGGCGTTCGGCCACCCTGAGCATTTCACATACTCTGACCGAGTCTGACCCTGGGGCCGCTCATGTACTGCCCACTTGGAGGATTGCGGGGCCTACCTCGTTCACGGTTTCTCAGAATTACTATGTCACTTCCTCCAACCCCTCCTCCTCCACCTTCGAATTACCATCCGTGCTTCGCGTCCTGCTACCTCAGTCTAACTCGGTCACTCTGTTGTCACCGCCATGCTGCGTTAGGCTAAATTTTTGGGTGGCTCACCTGCTACCTCATGTAACTTGGTCACTTGTTGGTGTCACTGCCATGCTGTGTCAGGCTTATGCCTGCATCGTGTGGCTGGGGATAGGAGAGCAGTGCCAGCATGGGCATGGGTGATGGACCTTCGTTGCCCCTAGTTGGATGCTTCCCTATATATTCCCTCCATGCCAGCCATGGGTTGTAGATAAACTAATAACAGGAAAAACAAAAAAATTTATAGAAGGGTCAACTACAGACACTCCTAAACAATTTTACATGAGGGAGTGTCTCCCCGTCTGCCATCGTGTTCGGTCAGGCTGTCAGTAGGTACACCATCTCTGTCATCCGCAGAAGCGGCCACTATGAGGAAGGCCACGGCAAGAACATCCCCTTTTCAATTGAGAGCAAGTGTAGAATTGTAGGAGGATGACACTTTTCTTCCGCAGTGGATTCACCTTCCCCTTTATCATTGCCAGACAACAGTTGG